>LD359284.1:22619-36388 GCA_001465055.1 Ptychodera flava | reverse complement strand
TGAATTGTGCCATTTTGTTAAACATCACAGCCAACTCTCCATGCAAACAAGGCATGCTGACAGATAACTGCCGCAATGTACCAAACTGAGGGTAGTTTTGTCACTGTTTCGAAAGGAAACAGGACTGAGAGGAGTTGAAGACATTCGTACAAGTACATCAAAAAATAATACAAGACATATATCTTTTTACTTGGTGTGTGTGTTGATTTCACTAAGAAATGCTGACTTATATCTCCAATGCAAAACCATCTCGATATGATATGAGGTGGAAATGTTCATCCCTATTCCCAGGACACAGGTCCACACTGACAACTGAACAGAATGGGTTAGGCTAAACGATATGGTGCATGGGTAAATACACTTTTGTTATGATTAACGTCATACATGGGAGTGGTGCAAGATTTGTAAGAGCGCTACCATTAGAGTGTAACTATGGTATAGACCAACAAAACCTAATTAGAATCTAATGCATAATAAATTTAGTGATGATCTATACTGTGTTTGGCCAATGAAACCAGTACTAGGATATATTGTACAGAGTGGAGGGAACTTCAATAGGCGCTTAGGATCACTTGATGGTTCTACCTCTACATTCGCAACACACTGAGATGAAACATTGAACAGTGTGATTGGTGGACAAGTTGAAACCACAGCACATGAAAGATAACACACAGGTGTTCAGGTTCAAATACATGATGTACATGTATGGCATACTTTTAGTTTAACTTTACCTTGGCACTGAAATAATTTCTCAGAATGTACTTTAAAATCTAGACAACTTACCAATTTAGCTTTAATAGCATCAGAGTCGACACCTTGTCCTGACTTGGCATGGAGTTGAAGCTTTACAGCATGGAGTTGTAGCAGCTGGTTGTGTAATTCCTTCTCAAGGACAGACTTTGTAGCACGTACTTCACACAGATCTGTTCTCAAGTTCATCACCTGAGCCTGAAAATAAACAAAAGATGAGAAGGTGATTTATAAAGATAATGTTTCATTACTTTTGTGACAAAGCAAACATCCAGTCAAACCACTATGCTCATCTGAGATCATACTTAGTTTTAGCTGCCTAGTACATCACCTCCTCCCCTTTCCCCCATATTTTATTGAGGGGAAATACACAGCAAATGTTTTAGGTAATTTTCTTGTAATTTAGAAAACTTACAATAATTTGATCTGACAAGCAAATTTTTAATCAGAATCTTTCACATCCGTCACTGTGATCCTTTCAAAGCTGCTAAGCTAGACTTTGAACTTAACTTAGTCCTGCACAGAGAGCTTGCATAGCCTGGTTTTGCTATGATTTGGGCTAGCCTACAGTAGCTAGGGCAAACGAAGGCACGCAGGTGTATGAAAAAGATTTGAGTCTAATTTTCAGTATAGTAATTTCTTGATATTTTGGCATCTCAGAGAAGTATTTTAGAGTAATTTTCAGATCAACGTAATTTTTGATTTTGTCACAAAATCCTAATAAGATTAATAGGAAAATACAATCATGTAAGCAAGATGTCTGCTTCAAGTTTTAGCAGCTGGTCACAGTCTATCCACAAAGGAACTGTAATCTGGCTTATTATCCCAGGGCTGGCCACAGTCTATCCACGGAGGAACTGTAATCTGGCTTATTATCCCAGGATTGAATAGAGTATATGTATAAAATATTGGTGGAGAGTAAGTGTGACAAATGAATTAATTTAATGTATGTGTGCAATTCATTCACTGAGTAGAACCAAAAAAATCTTGCAAAGACCTGACATGTAACATTATTCATTAATTTCAACTGTATTGAAAACAGAAATTACATGTTCTATATACTCAATTGCAGAAACACAAATTAACTATAATCCTTTGTGGCAACAGCTGGGTACCCTATGCCATACTGGTAGTACACAACAGAATGTGGAAGTATATGAGTGTCACTGTGAGCTGATATTTTTAAATTAATGTATACTACCGGGTAATCATGTGTTATTTTCAAGAAAAGAATCATAGATCTTCAACAATAGAAAAGTGGATGTGAAGGAAGTTGCGATAGTTTAGACTGGTAGTAAAGGTTCGAATATCTGTTTATCTTTCTTGGGGGGGGGGAATTGGAAAGTTACAATTTTATCAAAGTTTCTCATCACCAAGAGTGTATATGGAAACATTCTGCAAGCTTTTCCCTTGAGCATGGGGAGAGGAATATGTCAACTCATGGAATGCCAAAAGAACTGCCTGTCTTCGGGAAGTTTTCATCAAATATAAGTTAATGTACTTTGCATCCAAATTATCTTGTTTTTCACATTACTGGGTCTGGAAGGCTGACGGATGAGGACACCCTGTGACTGAAATATTCTGACATAAGACTTCACTGAGAGCTACAGATGACAACAATGATTATGAATCTTAATGTTGATTGTCTCCTTTCCAAAATAATTATAATAGTGACAGAAAAGAGAAATACAATTGTCAGGATAATCAATATTGAGAGAAAAAATAAATTAGATGCTTTGAATAAGTAGCACAATGGTATCATTATATAAAATTATTCAAAAAATTGAATGGAATAAATGAAAATTGCAAAAACTACTAAATTTCATGGAACCCAATTTAATATTATTGGCAGTGTGAGCAAATTATCACCAATACTTTGATCTCTGTGTGATCATTCATCACAATAACAACATCAAATTCAATGATAAAAAGGTACTCTCATATAGCCTAAGTTGTAGCCTTCAACCCTTGGGCTGGCAATTTTCCTAAAAGTTGATAGTTTCGCAAGCCATCACTCCAGTCTGCTGAGACTTTGAAACTTCAAGAGGCTGCCCTGAAACACTGTCTACAGCCACAGGCGCTTGGCACATACTTAATATGTAGAATGTCTATATTGAACCTGATTATTCAATAAAAGAATCACCCTACGCGATATTAGTGTAGGCCTATAGGCCTACACGTTGACTGGCATTGTACCTATGGCTGCCTGGCTCGGGCCCGGCGAACGCACTGCATAATCATCAATGTGTAGAATGTCTACATGACTTCATTATTTATTAAAGAATAACGGTACGTGATATTACTGTACATGTCGGCTAGCTTAACCGAGCGGCTGTAGAGCTCTGCAGGGCTTGGTCCCGGCTTTGGTCCGGCTTTGGTCCATTGTCCACTGCTGCACAGACAGGAAGTCGACTGCCTGTCTGTGCAGCAGTCATTAATGCCTGTACAACATGATACGGCAAGAACCGCAATTTGGAAAAAAGTTGGCGTGTTAACAATCTACCTGCTGCTCTTGAGGTCATGGTATGGCATGGGAAAAAATGACGCCCCTTTGGTTTTATTGAGCAAGACGTATATTTCTTCATGGTCTGTAGATATGGAGTTGATTTATTTATTTAATATTCTTTAATGCTGACTCTCCATGACGGTATGATTTTCGATCGATACGGCAGCATTCGCGACCCCCCCCCAGTCAAGATGGCGTCTATGACAATATTGGGGGAGCAGAGAATGACGCATGGTGTTCATGTATTCTTTATATAATATTTATGTCATTAATAAACAAACGAATTGATCTTTTGTTTATATATTATTTTGAACTAGTATCAGGAATTTGTGTGGGCAAAGTTTGTAAATCATGGTAAAATCATTCCAGAAATGGTTTAATCTCTATGATGTAATTTATAATTTTACAATTAAATTTCAAAACAACGTCTATTTAAAAAAAAATCATGCTATGTTATGTATGAAAACGATTCCTTTTTTTCTATGTATACGTATTTGTCAGGTGTTAAGCATAACTATTAATTAAAGTCCATAAGTAGAACTATGAAAAAAATAAAGCATAATTAACAATCCTAAAAATATGATCAGTAAAATCTGTATTTGACAGGCAGTTTACTAACGTTTTTTTTGCATTTTTTTCCCAGATCATGGAATTCCATAAAGAAAACCTCAGCGAGATATGCAGACTTTGCGGTAGTACTAAAACAATTCGTTCCAATGTTCACCCCTGGATAAGACACATTTTTCTCGTGACATATTGAAATTTTTCAACATTGATGTGTCGAAGGATGACCAAAGTATGTATCCTCCATATATTTGTGTTACCTGTAACATTCGAATTAGGAGGCAGAAGAAGAGAAGGAAACCAATAGAAAGTGGGTTTTCAATTCCAAAGTTTGAAGAACACTCACTAGGATGCAGAATCTGTTTTTTGTCAACATCGGAAGAAGAAACACAGCTGCTACATACAGCATCAAACTTGGCAAAATCATACGGATACATGATTAAACAGACTGAGCAACAAGTCGTTTGTGTCAAGCTGAATGACAGTTTGCGATTAGTCACAAGACGTATCGAAATAAATGCAAATTGAACGTATAATATAGAAATACATGGGAGAAGACCTGCCATTTCAACTTTGTTTGGAGATATGTCAGTCAAGAACAAAGGTAACTGTTATGAAATTCTTTCCCAGGTTGAAAATTTCAAAGTATGTGACGATAACCCAAAATTTGATGAACTGTGTAGAATGAGGAGCCCCAACGATGCAGCAACATTCTATAACCAAAAGGGAGAACTTTCCTCGTATGAAGAGATTGGGTACCTTCCCCACAATACAATCAGATATGTCAACTGTGATCTACTCATGAACAGTGCAACAGGTAAATCAAAGTGTGCAACCTGCCAAGTATACCAGAAAGATTTGTCAGCAATATCCGCTAAGTTGAAAGGGGAGAATCCTAACACGTCTGCTGGTGCTAGAACTCGCCACGACTACTTGACAAATCAGCAACTGAGAGATAAGGCAAAGCAGCTGCAGAGGCAGAAGAAAAATCTGAAGAGGAAAGTGTCTGATTTGTCAGAAACCATCAAGAATACAATTTCACAGAATGGAGAAATGTTGGATGCATCAATGTCTCAGTCCTTAAGTGAAGTGATGAATCACCATGATCAACAAATCTCAGACAGTTTTGAGAAGGGAACATTCCAACACCTGCTCTGGCAACAGCAAAAGGAGGCCGCAACTTCAGCAAAAACACGTCGTAGATGGCATCCAACTGTCATAAAATGGTGCATTAGCTTACATCTGAAATCTCCAGCTGCATATCGATTGATACGAGGGTCAAAATTTCTCATCCTCCCACATGAAAATACTCTGAGAGACTACTCACAATTCACTGGTCCAGCAGCAGGGTACAAAACTACAGAGAATCAAAGAGGACATGGAGTTTGATGAACTGCCA
Source organism: Ptychodera flava (assembly GCA_001465055.1). Lineage (NCBI taxonomy): Eukaryota > Metazoa > Hemichordata > Enteropneusta > Ptychoderidae > Ptychodera > Ptychodera flava. The sequence goes on along the minus strand of LD359284.1, from coordinate 31,169 downwards.
GAGTTCAAAAAAAATGTCTCACTCATCTTTGACGAAATGAAAATAAAATCAGGACTTGTGTACTCTAAAACCAAAGGCAAGCTCATAGGATTCACAGAACTCGGTTATGTTAATGAAGAGATAGAGGAGTTCCGCCAGAAGCTACATGAAAGTGAAGAAGATTATGACCAAGCAATTAACACACCTTTGGCAACTCATGTTCTAGCCCTTATGGTAAGAGGCATATTTTGCCCATTGAAGGAAGTGTTTGCTTGGTTTCCATGCACAGGATTCAATAGCAACCAACTGTATTGGTGTGTTTCAAGGGGACTTGGAATGCTGGAGTTAGCAGGTTTCAAGGTCTCTACTACCTCCATGGACGGGTCCTACTAATTACAGCCCGTGACTGCCCGTAGCTGCCCGAGGATTGCCCGAGAACTGCCCGAGGACTGCCCGAGGAGCAAGTAGGCCAAATTTCGCCCATTTTAACACTAAGCCAATAAGTTGAACTTAAATCATGCCCAGCCAACCAAAAATATCATTGATTTGGTGTTTTCTGTAGCGGTTTTAAAACCCGAAACACGCCAGGCTTTCGACCAGAAAGACGTGCCCCATCTTGCCTGTGAGATCATACCATTCAGTGCAAGGGGTGGTAGGCTGTCAGGCTGTACGCGCTCGGCGAGGTTTTTGTGCCACCTCTCGGACTGAATGGTGAGTACCATGATGTGGCCTGCAAGTTCATGTACGGCGATCAATTTGAATAAAATATTTGTCAGAAAGAGACACATTTCTTCCCTTTTACACTTTCCTTCTTTTAAAATTGATACAATAGATGCAGAGGTATATACCTGATTTTTTATTAGAGCTGAAACCTTTAAAATAAAGTCGACGTCCTTTTTCCCAAAATGTAAACGTGAGGTAAAAAGATAAACAAATATAGTTGAAAGAACTGAACTACTGATGGCGCTCTCACAATGTGCCTCCTGGCCTATCTGCGATCACTCGGTCTCATGCCCGCTGTCCAGTCACCGCAAGTCCAGTAAGCTGCTCCCCTGCACTCATCCACAGGCCCACGGAACGTTTCGTAGATCGTCGTCGGATGGGAAGTGACTGACACTGTGAGGCTAAAGGCCGAACCTCGATACTGTATATTCTTATACAGTACCGAGGTTCGGCCTTCGGCCTCACGGTGTCAGTCACTTCCCATCCGACGACGATCTACGAAACGTTCCGTGGGCCTGTGCACTCATCATCATGGCATCCAAAACATTGATGTTCACTGAAATGTGTCTTGAGATTGTTTATGTTCTGTGATCATTTGTTTGTGAAACTGACGAGTTCTTTCAAACAGTGGCGTAGACAGATGCACACGGGCATTTTACAGGGAGGTCAATCTCCGATATTTTCGTGATGTTTGTGCTTACTGATGACACATCGAGAAATTTACGACATGGCTGAAAGATGAAGAAATTTTTTTTTGAAATACAGCAATAAGTAAAATGTAACATAAAACCAGCAAGCACAATCTGTAAGAACAAACTCTACCTGGACGAAGACATCCCAGTATAACTTTATCAAGGCCTTGATAAGCTTTCCTTGATCATGGATGCATTTGTTTGAGTCATCCGGGTGGAGTGATATTAGCCCGCGCAGAGAGACATTGCTTGCTATTCTGTTTTTTATTTACATTTTTTATTTCATTTTTCGCTCTTTATCAAGCAAACATACATCTTCATGTTTAGCAATGTTGTAATTTACTCGATGTACGTAAACGTATTTGTATACAAACAGGCAAACAAACAAAAACACAAGCGAACATCAGATATTTCAGCGCATTGTGTTATATTGCAGGCCGAGAGGGGTCGATCAACATTCAATAGACTTTAATACAATATTTTTCATTTGGTAATTTAGCTGAATCCAATACAATATCACCTTTAAAAAGCTACCATTGTGTGTAATAACCACATTTCAAGCACTGAGTGTCTGTTGTACGCATACGTCGTATGAGGGACAGCTTGAATGCTGATGATCCATCCATGCCTGTTTCATTCAAAAAAACAAACACAAGCAAACCAACCAACCAACCAACCAATAAACAAATACACAAATAAATTAAAAATAAATAAATAAATAAATAAATAAATAAATAAATAAATAAATAAATAATTAAATAAATAAATTAATAAATACATAAATAAATAAATAAATCACTTGGTCAAAGACAACACATACTCGCGTAAAACCACAGTCGCTTCTTAGCTTGGTAGTTGTGTGGGATTGTTTATGAAGCAGGGTCTTTTTAGTTCAAGTGATGGAGACAGAGGCGGTGGCTCTATTTCTTCAAACTTTATTACTACAGCTACGTTGAACTACTGCTACAATAACAAACTGTATCAATGGGTGGATAAGTGACGACTAGTTCCAGTGGTGAGCGATGTGCTCTCAGTATACGCATACAGATACACTATACTGTACATAAACATATACTAAAAAGTAAAGTGATTGATTCAGGCTGTGATATAGCCGGTTTTGGCGGGAAAGCAAGAAGTGTCTTTGACTTTGATTGGTTAGAGATGAGTCACACGTCAGAAAGAAAAACTATGTGTAAACACAGGATATTGGAAGGAACTGAAGAAATGACAATCTGTCTTCATTGTCAAGGAATTAAGAAGTAACTATTAACGCTTCTCAATAGTAGTCTGCTACATAGATCGATATTCGGCTCGATCTATCCGTCGATCCCGTAGTTGATATGCCCGCCACTGCAACCTAATTGCAGTGGCGGGCATATCGACTCTGGGATCGATAGATTCAGCCGAAAATCGATCTTTTTAGCAGACTACCCAGCTAGAGAGCGCCTGTGTTTCTAAAACTCAGACCACTACAAGAATTTTGTCATTCCATTGAAGACAACACAGTTTGCAGGTTGCATGTAACTTCGATTTATTCAATTCAAGTTCAATTCAATCAAACTTTATTCATAGAAACTTGATATGAAATGACCTTTGTCTTTCAATAACAAACTGACGCAGTATTTGAAAATGTTGTCGATGTGGAATTTTTCATTGAACTTGCCTCTGCCATATCTAAAAAATAACTTTCACACATGATAAATCACGTTGCTAAAAATCAAATTAGAAGCACATCAATATATATCTGGATACAGCCATTCACAAATCATAAAAAAGACTGACGATGAGCATGACTTGACAAGTTGGATCTTTAATGCTGTCTTTTCATAGTGGTGTTTCATTTATCAATAATTCGCGAATCTCGGGACATATCTGAGTTCACCGTCAGGTTGTTTGGTTTGGTAATCGGGTAGCGCCCTCTACAAAACTTAAAACATGCAAAGTGACCCAGAAAGTGACATGAGTGATCATTATGTCGCACTGTCGGTACTGTCATCTTCATTTACCTTATTTCAAAACAAGTATCCCACTCTTATTGGAAGGAAATATTGACACGACTGATAAGAAAAAACGTTACAGGATTATCGTTGGCCCAGTTAAAGCGATGAATTCGTTTCTTCGCTTCGATAAAGTTTGTAAGTATGCGATGTGTGATAGTGAGCATGCGTGCGTGAGGGCTAATTGTACTCAGCGAAATAGCGAAATGGCGAAATGACGAAATCACGATTTTTTCAAATTGCACAATGAAGAAATAAAGATACTACACAGAGAAAAATTACCTGCCACGTAGAGTATGCTGTATAATCGATGTTAAGCCGAAATATCCGGGTGCACACTGCAATCCGCACGGTGGATTCCAAAACCCATGTGTATGCCGTGCAGGTTGGAAATTGATAAAAAAATCTCTGAGTTTCATCCGAACAAAGTCAAATTCAGTGAATCTGCACATGTTTTGATTCTCAACATCGAGTTTTAGCACCAAAAGTACGATAAATTCGGCGAAATCGCGCGATCATGAACCCGGAAGTTGACGGCGCACAAAACCCACGTATACATCGTGGCTTAGGGACAGACCATCAGGTTTTGGGAGGGGGTGGTCACGATCGGATTGTGAAAAAAAAAATTGTACAACTGAAAATTCTTTTTTATCAAATGAGAGTAGATGTGCAAATTATTTTTCTGAGTCTTTCAGATTTATTTTACTCAATTGTGTTCTAAATATTTTGTTTATTTTGCCATGTAGTGTGAAGATATTTCCCCCTAACTTTCTGTTCTGAATTTTTTTTTACGTTTCTGACCACCCCCTTCGAATATCCAAAGGTTTGTCCCTTAGGTCTCTTGTTCCAAGATAAAATGTTTTGCGTAAGCGTGCATGCACGTACACGTAGTTTGGCAGGGGTATGTGATAAAACGGCGGCCAAACAAATAAACTAAACCGACAATGGTAACATCGCTAATCAGTGCCTTTTCTTTACACTGCAAAACACATGCCAGTAATAAACTTGTTGTGGTCGAAATACTTTTCATGTGACAGAAAATGACTTTGGTCAGCTTGGAAAAAGCATATGCCAGCTGTTTGTTCAGTCACTCGAAACTGAATTTGATTCCAAGGCCAATTTCAGCGATGTTCAACATGGCGTTTTACATTTAATGTTGTACTAGTAAGAGTAGGAGACGATTATAAAGCATACTCTAGGTGGCAGGTAATTCTCTGTGTGTAGTTTCTTTATTTGTTTATTTTGCTATTTGGAAAAAATCTAAAATCGTGATTTCGCCATTTTGTCATTTCGCCATTTCGCTATTTCGCGGAGTACAATTAGCTGTGCGTGAGTGCTTCACGAACTCTACAACGTGTGGAGCGATCTCAGTCAGAAAAATGTAACAACTTAGCCGACTATTGAACCACTCTTTTTTTTGGAGTGGAGATTTAGCCGAGCGGTTCTCTCTGTGGCCTTTCCGCTAGGCGACTGATGCCGTATGTTGTGGGTTCGAACCCGATTGAAAACTAGCCTTATTTGCACACACAATTGTTGATCTGCCTTGGTCTAGTCATAGCATGGTCTATATTGGTGTTGTGATGTGACGGGATCAGTTTTACGGTGTTCATTGCATTTCAGACGCCGATCGCATCAAAAATGTCACTTCAGATTGTTCAAACAACTTAATCTTGGGTAACTCGTACCAAAGAGATTTCCCAAATTCACAAGCTTTGTGGAAGCTTTTGTTCCTAAACATTTAAAACGCAACCCACTCAAGAAACCGGGTCGTACTTTTGCATATGTTAATGAGATTTTCTTTTGAATTGCAAGAGCGCCCTCATGCTTTCAAAAAACCGTTGGTGCATTTTTTCAGCGTCCGAAAATCACCAATTTCTGATCAAAAAGAGAGACTTGGGCCACAAAACTGCACCTCTTACCTTTACAGTCGAAAACGATCTTTCAATTGAATTTTTGGAGGCATATCTGCCGGATTTATTCCTTGGGCTCAGATTTAGTCTGTACGCTATGACCGTAAAAGTGCTGAAACAATAGCTGTGGAAACGCAGCTATCTGTTGGCGGGGTAGCGGGGATCGCTATGCGGGTCAAATGTCAACCCCGCCACGGATAACTGCCGGCCAACTGCCATCGAAAGTGGGTCTATTACGACAACACAACATGTATCGGAACTTGGAACGGCAAAATAAACCAAAGGGAGCGTAGTTCAATAAAATGACCTATACCTGCCTGAACTCTGATTATTGCTCATTCCCTAACTCCTTTTGTGAACAAAATTTCTGGTTCGTTTACATAATTCGGCTGATTTTCCAAGGAGTACCTAAGATTTTCACTCCAGCAGGGAACTTTGACTTCCATTGATATGCTAATAAGGATCTGACCGGCTGTCACGCTATTCACGTTCGAACCATAGAGGCCTCAGGCTCCAATGATGATGATGATTAAACATTTAAAAATGAAGAAAAATAAAAATATATTTGGACTCAGTAAAGTTGTTGTTGTTGTTGTTATTGTTGTTGTTGTTGTAGTTGATAGTATTTGCAGAAAAGGACAAATTACGTGCTGCAAAATTCAACACAGCCTCACTGTACACATGCTACCTCAATGCTATACACATGCGCTGCAAAATTCAATACAGCGATATTGATGATGATGATGATGATTAAATATTTAAAAATGGAGAAACATAAAAATATATTGGACTCTGTAAAGTTGTTGTTGTTGTTGTTGTTGTTATTGTTGTTGTTGTTGTTGTAGTTGATAGTATTTGCAGAAAAGGACAAATTATGCGCTGCGAAATTCAATACTGCCTAACTATACTTTGCGCTGCAAAATCCAATACAGCCTAACTATACATGTGCGTTGCAAATTCAATACAGCCCAACATTACCCAAGGGATGTCACTTCATTGCCACACACTTTTTTTCTATCGCCAAAAATGCACCTAGCAAGCATCGAAATCGGTAAAATTCGACGTAGGGTCAAAGCACATTAGTCCTTCTCAATCATACTCAGACATTTTTACCTCTTACCGATGAAAAGACGAGAAATCAGCAGGTTTTACAGTGCATCTTGTCGTCTCTGACATTCCACATTTAAAATACCCCGCGTTAGATTAAGTCACATGGGTGCATTTCAAATCGAAACAAATAGCAGAGCCAATACTGAATGAATGGGCCCAGCATGAAAACCCGGAAGTAACGTAAGTTTCTCACGTCTTTCGAAAGAACACTGTCTACGTGCGTCTACATACGAAATTCTGGTAGCTTTAACAATTCCAGTTCACACATAGATTGAAGTTAAAGTTCCAGTTTACTTTGGGTGGCTCGCGATATTTTGGGCCAAACTGGAACAGCTGCCGAAGCTTATGATGTGTAACTATCTTCATGTCACCTGTTATTATATGACCGTGAGGTTTGTAACAAAAGGGAGATGACATACAATCACAAGCACCATCATGAACATTGTTCTTAATATCAATTTCTTTCAAGACCCTATTGTAATTAAATAATTTACTACCTATGGTCTTAGAATAGGTATAGGACACGATAGGAGGGTCTTGAAATGTAAAATAAGGTGGTACTTTGTCCATAACGTCTTTGTTGTGTAAGATATTGCTGATGTTAATCATGTCAATCCCTTTGTTAACAAACCTCAAGGGGAAAATTACAATCTCTGCTGACTGTTGATGCTTTCTGTCCGAACAGGTTTGAATAGGCGATATTTGCCTATATCCATAATAATGGCGATTAACCGGTATTTGGGCAGCAGAGGGTCATGTATATTCATAACTTCAACAGTCAGGAGAAGTGATCTTAACGTCTGCAAGGAGCATGCAATCAATGCAGTTCTTACCTTGTGAACACCCAAAGGTTGATTTAACATGGGTAGTAGATCTACTGAACTGGGGATTACTGGTGTTATTGCTGTGTCGATGGCCATGACTTCGTCGTCTTCACTGGTGAGAATTGAACAAACCCATGACATTGACAGTCTTTCCTCTGGGGCTAGATAGGTTACCCACACCTAGTATGTTATCATTACAGCCATAAGGCATAGCTGTGCCAAGTTCAGTGATCCAGTGGTGTTCACGTTGTTTGCGATAACTCCTACTCAGTATTGAACTATTAGAAGGATGGTAAATTTTTTCTAATATTCTTACCTTCATATTCAATACTGAGTGAAGAGGACCATCGAAGTGAGTGTAAAGGCAGGTTAGCAGATTGTTGTTAATACCTGACCTATGCCTACAAATCCTCTTAGAAAGTTTTTCCCCGGTCTCTCCGACATTAATAAGACCACACAAAGTGCACTCTATGCCATAAATGATGTTCTTAGATTGGCACGACTTTTTGGACAGATTACTCCGTGTCACAGTGACAGTGATCAGAATATCACATGTCTTGCAATTTCTAGTCAGACACTGTGACACAGAACAATCACATTCCATATTTTCCTTAAGAATGTCATGTAGATTTAGCCTAGGGCTCAGTCCAACTGATGAATTGTTTGCCCTATACAATCCATCAGAGGTAGTTTTGTTTTTCCGGTCTCGACCCAAACCAGTCTTCCTTATAGTACTTAATTTCATGAATAGATTATTGATAACCAGGCTAATGATATGCTCGGGGACTAAAATCCACCAGCAGACATATCCACCTGGGCGTGGCAATAGACATCAAATCAGATCCAATAATCGTTATCATTCAAGGTAACTAAAAAAGTTACCAGGTCCAAGAAACATATTGAAAATGACAAAGGCAATGGGGTCATCTTGAACCACAAAGTAGTGGTGGTACCAGGTGTCCGGAATGGGTAAGTGTACCCGGCCAGCCAGCCGCACCCGTCAAGATTGACCCAAAGCGACAAATCCATTGTTATTTGGTGAATTCACCAAATTACTTTCGTGAGTCAAAATTTGGTATGCTGTCACTCATCATTTGAGTAACAGACAGGTCACATTTTGATACAACATCTCTGTATCTACCGTAGAACTTCTTACATGATTTCACTAATCTACTTTCTGAGAACCCTTGCCTCACTAACTTTTGAGTTAATAGGCTGTGTCTAACTCGAAAGTCTTCATATGAATTGCATGCTCTACTGTATCTAAGAAGTTGTGAAATATACACACCATAAGCTGGAGATGATGGTATATTGC
>LD359284.1:0-16099 GCA_001465055.1 Ptychodera flava | reverse complement strand
ATTGATTACTTACTACTGAAACAAAACTAGAACAAATCATGTCCATGTACCATTTCTTTTTATAACAGAATAAGGAAATATATCCGAATTAATTGCGTACATCAACGATGGACAACAATTGCTTCATAAATGATAACGTAAATTACCTTGATTATACGACAACGAAAATTCATGAAGGAAACGATGAAGGCAGTAATTCTTCAGCATAGAATTTGCTTTACTGAATGCGTGACATATTACTACAAAGAAAAAAGGAACGAAATATTTCGATATCTCTGCAAATTTTCGGAGAACAGAGTGAACGTAAAGAGTATACTGAATGCGACATTCGTTTTACTGCGGATTTGATGAGAAAAACAAATTCAAAAAAGGGTAAAATTATTTAAATAATGCATTTAAATGGTACATATAGATGTTTCTAGTGTAAAATAGCCATTTTGCTTAAAGTTTTAACATCCGATAAGACTTTCCTACCCACTGTTCATTTTTATAGCCATGCGACACCGCTCGCACCAATTTGTCCCAGTTAACTGAGAATCAGTGTAAAACCTGAATCCGAAATATAGTGTAACCCCGGTTACGATTGTAAGTCATGTGATTAGGTCTACTGCGTGTTGTATGAGTGTGATGACACATGTGTGGAATTTCATTGATAGCGTCTTTACCCCCAATGCATTGCAATGCTCTACTGATATTCACTGCTTGAAGACAGTATTTTGGTGTGGACGTACGTTTAGGAATTATTATCCGTTTTACTACCAAGAAAAATTCCAAGACAACGTGGTTGGTCTTTTACATGACTGTGTTTACAGGTATGTGTATTTGAACGCTTTTGTATTGAAAACAATGAACTTTTAAAAGTCTCAGAGTGTGAGACACACACCCCTGAAGTGAAACGTGGAAGGACCATGTGTTTCCCAATTAATGTGGAAAAGTTTCCAAGTTGCTATTCTGTAGTTAGTGTTTTTCCAGTAGTGATTTAGAAAGTAGTGAAGTTTTATTTAACATGTTGAAATTTGGGTTTTCTGATTTTGAAGGAAATTTTCTGTGATTCTTAGTTCTTTGTTTCAATGGAATTTTTGTACAGTGTATTTGCTATCTCATCCTGAATGAGATTGTGTAAACAGAAGGAAACGCTTACATAATTGCCATTGGTCTTTTACATGACTGTGCTTACAGAGGAGATCCAGTTAATGAATTACTGATACACCGCGTGTGCTCCTATTGTGGCCTGATTGAGGAGCCAGCAAGGAGTGCCTGGAAGTGTTCGTGTCAACCATCAACTCATTGCTACCAGGGTTGGACTGCAAAACCCCCAGGGAGGATCATCTGGAAGGACTCTGTGTGTTTGTAACGTAGTTTCCTATTGGATAGACTGTCATCGTCATAGCAACAGGACGGACATTGACCTACAACTCGAGGAGAAACCATTGTGCAGCCATATGAACACTAGCTAAGTGAATAAACCCTAGACAACAGCCATTTCAGAATTACCTGGAACTTTATCATGGTGGATGAACTTTAGCTTTTGCGCCTGGAAACTATTTTCCAGTAATACTGCTATAGGTTTTAATTATTGTAGACCAGTGTTTTTTATTCTTTTATTATTATTATCATTAGTAGTAGAGATTTTAGTTGTAGTGAAATAAACCTTAATGTAAACTGCAACGCAAATTGTACGATAATCATTCTTTCCTGGTTTGTTGATTGTGTAATATGAACTTGGGTCGGGTTTAATTGACTGGCTATATTTAAGGTCAGTTTAATTACCCGGTTACAAAATTGGGAGCTCGTCCCGGAGGCGATTTTGGATTGAATGAATTATTTATCGTACAGTTAATGTTGCAGTAGTGTTTTAACAGTTAAGGGTAAAGATTACAAAAGACCAACCCCGTTGATATTGCATTGCATTGTTTGTTTGTTTGTTGTTGACAAAAAATGGATGAGCTTGAGAGAAAAGCAGTTGAAGTATATGATAAGAATGGTATTGATCTTAGACATGGATTAGTTTTCTGGGTTTTTCATGCAACTATTAATTATGTGAGTGATTTATTGCAGTTTATTACCAGAGAATATAAAGATGCCAACTTAACAGAAATATTAAGATGTGATGGGGGAATATGTGTGATTTGCCACTCAGCCACAAAGAGGGAGTGGGCTGATTCTTGGCATATGAAAAGAGTGGAGCCGACACTAGTGTTGGGATGTTTACTCCTGTTGCCTCGCCTTTTTAAAACGGTAAGGTTCCCCCATTCGGTCAAAGTCAGAGAGGAGGCTTCCCTGCATATGGCCAGCAGCGATGGAGCATCTTACCGCTGGATGAAGGAGGCACCGGAACCTATAAAGGAGGATTTTGGTGATTGGCGGACGGCAATCAAGAATCCACCACCGTTGACCCCAGCACAATTGGCTGGATTGGACGGCTACGATGACGTAACGGACAGAGAACCAGCAGATTTCTTTTCACTGCCTACCCCTCCCAGGAATAGTACCGTACGCCTTACCAGACGAAAGAAAGACCCCTGAGCAGATCATGCCAAGCTGGTCCTGATGCTGCTTGGATGGATATGATGGAGAAACTTGTGACTAACCTGCAACCAAGGACTAATGAGTCTGGGTGGTATCGTAAACAGAGATTTCTCCGGTAGGCTGCCAGTGCCAGTAAACGAAGACGACTATAAAAGTTGGGCAGATCAAGCAGAGCAGATGATCAAGAGTGGAATGTATCCGATGCAGAAAAGAAGAAGCGTATTGCTGAAAGCTTAACAGGACCTGCAATGAACACTATTAGGTCATTGACCCCAGCACCCAATTTGACAGTACGTGATTACCTTGATGCCCTTGAGGGTTCGTATGGCACAAGACTTACCCCCGCCGAGTCGTTGAAGGCATTTCAGTCGTGTTATCAGAAAGCAGATTGGTCGCATTCTCAGTATTTGCAGGAGTTACAGACTCTTTTGCGACAAGCAATACGACAAGGCAGTGTCAAAGAGTATGAGGCCGATTACCTTCGCCTAAAACAATTCACCGATGGAGTGTTGTACAATGAAAGCCACTTGTCATCGTTGCAACTCGACACAAAGCTCAGTCACCCGCCAGGTTACGTCGAGTTAATGCAGCTAGTAAGGAAGGAGGAAGCACGTTAAGAAGAGAAAGCTAAGAAAAGAGCCCATGAGGGGCCAACGCCGAGTGCCAGTACAAATTACACCGCTATCTGTGATAGTTTTGAAGCAACCGCAACATCAGCACCAGTGGTAAAGCAATCATTGGATAAGTCGGATATACAGCAAGTAGTTCAGCAGGTAATGGATCAGATGATGAAGGGAAACGACAACCAGCCACCCACACAGCCAGCCTCGAGTAACAACTGGTCAACGCCAACTAGTCAGCAACGACCCTGTCAACAAAATCGCAGGAGGAGAGATCAGAATCAGTCCCAAGTATCGAAACCAGCCTCCACCCCAACACTAGAAACATCGACATCAGCAAGGAGTCATTGAGTTCTAACCCAGCGGGATTTGATATGTTCAAGAATTTGAACTTTTGCTTTAATTGTGGTTTGGACGGACATACGGAGAAGAAATGTCTCAGAAAGGATAACCCAGACCTACAGCTGGTCAAGCAGAAGTTCGCACGAGCATTTTTTGACTTGAAGGGAAACTTCCGGGGACACCTACAGTAGAGGGGCCAGTGGATGTCCAAGAAGAATGTAGCCCCACTAATACCCACGAAGAAAGGAAAGACAAAATTGACGACATCGCACAAGTTAACGAACATTCCGTAGCCAGTAAACCACTACCTGAAGGGCTGGTAGGTGATAGTATGACTACAGAAGTGTTCGTTGATGGAATCAGTTACCAGTGTTTACTTGACAGTGGTTCCCAAGTCACCCTCATTTCGCACTCGTTTTATGACAGACACCTGTCTCACTGCTGCCTCAAGCCAATTGAAGACTTGGTAGTCCGTGGAGCAGGTGATCAAGTGGTTCTGTACTATGGGTACATCACAGTATCCATTCGGTTCCCCAAGGAAGTAGCGGGAGTGGAGGAGACTTGTGAAACACTTGCATTAGTTAACCCAGACCGTGACCAAAGTGGAGACGTGCCAGTGATTTGCGGTACCAACACTAGTATATTTCATAATATGGCCCATAGATGTAAAGAAAAAGCGGGAAAGCATTACCTGAAGAAATTACTGATGGCGGCCCTCTTCACTGAAGCGTACAAGAGGATAGATGCCTTCGACAAGTGTGGCCATGATGGACGGATCAACCCTGTTAGGCTAGCAGGGAGGAGACCTGTTACTATACCGAGTGGAAAGACAATGCCATTGACGTGTATAGTAAGAGGAATAATTGGATTGCCAGAAACTACCATGTTTGTGGAAACCCCATGCCATCACCACACCCCAGGAGGATTGATAATTAAGAGCAGTGTAACCACCCTCCTGCCAGGGAGTACCAATGAGTGAAAGTCATTGTACATAATGATACAAGACATAACATAACCATCATGCCAAGACGTGTCGTTGTGGACTTAGTCTTACCAGAATAGGTGCGGCCCATACAACCCAGTGAACTTATACCCCAACCAGAACAAAAGGACTCTGAGGGGAATACTGAGTGCGGAAGTTACCAAACGAAAGTGACAGCACAGGAGAGTGGTAACAAGAAGGACAATGAAGCAGACTTCATTGTTGACTTTGGTGACTCCCCGCTTAGTTATGAGGACAAGGTCAGAATCAATGAGAAGCTAAAGCAATGACGGCATGTGTTTTCACAACACGATTGGGATGTAGGACACACATCGGCCATTGAACATCGCATTCCTCTGAGTGACCCAACCCCTTTTCGAGAGAGGTCGCGGAGAATCGCAACAGCGGACTTCTACGATACGAAGCGCCACATCCAGGAATTGTTAGATGCCGGTATAATAAAGGAGTCGAAGAGCCCATATGCTTCACCTATTGTGCTTGTGCGAAAGAAATCTGGTGCGATACGTATGTGCGTGGATTATCGGACTCTGAACACAAGGACGATACCCGATCAGTACACGGTACCTAAGATACAGGAAGCACTCGATTGCCTAAATGGGTGTACATGGTTTCAGGTGCTGGACTTGAAATCGGGTTATTATCAGATACCCATGGCGGAGGAAGACAAGGAGAAGACAGCTTTTATATGTCCCCTTGGGTTCTACAAGTTTGAACGGATGCCCCAGTGAATCACAGGAGCACCAGCCACTTTTCAGAGACTGATGGAGAATGTATGAGTGATATGCACCTGATTGAACTATTGATTGCTTAGATGATTTGATGATATTTGGCAGATCGGTTGACGAAGCAGAAGACAGGCTAATGAAAGCGCTGGACCGATTAGCTGAGTATGGTTTGAAATTATCACCCGAGAAATGTCAGCTTTTCCGGAGGACAGTTACCTATGTTGGACATAAAGTTGATGAAAATGGCGTGAGCCCTGACCCGAGCAAGATAGAAGCTTTGAAGAATTGGCCCACCCCAAAGAATATTAAAGAGCTAAAGACATTTCTCAGATTTACAGGATACTATCGACGCTTTGTTGAGAACTATGTCCAAATTGTCAAGCCAATGAATGACCTGACTGCTGGGTATATCCCTCCGAAGTTGAGAAAGAGGCTAGGGAAGTACAAGGACAATGATGGTGTACCATTCAGAAGTGCTACAGAACCATTTGGCGATAGATGGACGCTAGAGTGTCAAAAGGCCATGGATAAGATCATCGAACTACTGACAAATGCTCCAGTGGTAGCATTTGCAGACCTATCCGGACCATTTATACTGCATACAGACGCCAGTCTGGATGGCCTGGGTGGAGTACTATACCAAGAACATGATGGCCTGCTTAAACCAATCGCCTTTGCCAGTCGAGGACTGACAAAAAGTGAAAAGAGATATCCAGTGCATAAGTTAGAGTTCCTCGCCTTGAAGTGGTGTGTCACAAGCAAGTTTCACGACTATCTGTATGGGACAAAGTTGTTACTGACAACAACCCGCTGACTTACGTCCTTACCACAGCAAAGTTAGATGCTACGGGACACAGGTGGTTAGCTGCCCTGGCGGCGTATGATTTCACACTACAGTATAGAAGCGGCAGAGCCAACATCGACGCTGATGCACTGTCTCGCCGTCCAAATGCTGACATGCCCGACGACCAAGAATCACTAGATATGGAAGAAAAGATACGACGGCTGAGAGAAAGTGTCTTAGGAGTTGACAAACAATCAGATGAAATTATGACCAGAGAAGTGATAGGTGCCATTACCATGAGCCATTGAATCACAAGACCCACTACAGCTTAGTATGTCAGCATCGTGTTCTGTCCTGCACATGTACCACCGAAGTTGACAATAACACGCACCACAGTAAGATTGAATCACCCGCACTTGGTGAAACAGTGGCCATCTCAGCAGCTGCATTGCCGAAACCATATTACCAGCTACAATACTATGGTGAAAATCCCCCTGGAACCCCTGTCTCCATGGTAGCAAAAGAGAAGGATTGGTTTGCCTTGCAAAGAAATGATGAAGTGTTGAATGAAGTGATAGGCTACATTGAAGACGAAAAGAAGAAAGTAGACTTGAAATCACTTCCTGATGAAGTCAAGATATTGCTCAGACAAAGAAACAGGCTGTTTCTATGGCATAGAGTATTATTCCGAAAGACTAGAAATAATCATGGAAAGGAGACTAACCAGTTGGTATTACCGACCAAGTATCGGGCACAAGCCATGGAAGCCTTGCATGATGACATGGGTCACATGGGAGTCGACCGAACTTTCGATCTCCCCAGAGCAAGATTCTACTGGCCAAGAATGAGAGCAGATGTGGAAAGAAAGTGCCAGACTTGTAGTAGGTGTGTACAGAGAAAACAGCTGCCACGCCGCGCTGCTCCAATGACTAACATCTTCTCCAGCTGCCCAATGGAATTAGTTTGCATCGATTTTCTGACCATAGAACAGGACAGAAGTAACACACAGAATGTATTAGTGGTAACTGATCATTATACTAGATATGCTCAGGCGTACCCGACTAAACATCAAGAAGCAAAGACGGTGGCAAAAGTTCTGTGGGAGAAGTTCTTTGTGCATTATGGACTACCAGCCCATATCCATAGCGACCAAGGACGCAGCTTTGAGAACAGACTCATCAGAGAACTACTGAAAGTGGAAGGTATACGCAAGTCCCGAACAACCCCATATCACCCTCAAGGGGATCTGCAGCCAGAGAGGTTTAACGTACGCTGCTGAACATGCTAGGAACATTAGACACCAAGGAAAAGCAGCACTGGAGTCAACATATCAGTTTCCTGGTGCATGCTTACAAATGTACCAAGAATGATGCCACTCAGTTCTCACCGTATTACCTCATGTTTGGACGAGAAGCCAGACTACCCATTGATCTCTCTTTTGGTGTTAGCCCAGATGAATACACCAAACATGATTACCTGCAGTAAGTCGAGGACCTGAAAAGCAGACTGAAAGGAGCCTATGAATTAGCTGAGAATGAAGCAAAGAAGAAAGCACTCGCCAACAAGAGACGCTATGACAGCAAGGTGTGTGGTAGTGATCTGCTTGTGGGAGACAGAGTATTAATACGCAACGTTGGATTGATAGGCAAACACAAACTGGCCGATCGCTGGAAACCTGATGTGCATGTTGTTGAGAAGAGATTGGATGACAACTTTATTGCCTGTGTATGTGGTAAAACCAGAAACTGGAGATGGGGTAGAACGGACACTACATAGGAACATGCTACTTCCTATTGGCTATTTGTCCGCCTCAGAACCAGAAGAGGTTGAAATTGAAGAAAGAAGACCAGTTACCAGACAGTCCGCCAGACAACAGACTGATAAGAAAGAGGAGACAGACACTGATTCAGATATGGAGGAATTGTTTGCCAACCCGCCAATCCCCAAAGCATCACCCATTGTAACTGACGACAATGATATCAGCACCATAGAAACAGCAGCCGACTCTATTGATATACCAGATGTGTCTGATGAAAGAGAAACACGTCGGAGTGAAGTGGAAATTATGCCACAACCGCCCAAAGAAGGACGACCAAAACGACAGAATGCTGGACGGCCTGCTGATAAATTGACCTATGACCGAATGGGGGTACAAGCAAATTGTAAATTGCTAAGCCTGTTAAGTCCTACCACTCATGTAATACCTATACCAGGTACTGAGATGTTTCTTGTTTGCAAAGACGTCAATTATGATTAGAGTGACTGACTGTTAAAAACAATAACAGTGGGTTGCATTGACAATGACCTTTGCCCTTTTAAGTTTTTAATGTTTGAACGTTGAGTCTCATTATATCAATTAGAAAAGTAACTTACACCCAGAGTGTGTAAGCATCTTAGGGGAATCTGTAACCCCGGTTACGATTGTAAGTCATGTGATTAGGTCTACTGCGTGTTGTATGAGTGTGATGACACATGTGTGGAATTTCATTGATAGCGTCTTTACCCACAATGCATTGCAATGCTGTACTGATATTCACTGCTTGAAGACAGTATTTTGGTGTGGACGTACGTTTAGGAATTATTATCCGTTTTACTACCAAGAAAAATTCCAAGACAACGTGGTTGGTCTTTTACATGACTGTGTTTACAGGTATGTGTATTTGAACGCTTTTGTATTGAAAACAATGAACTTTTAAAAGTCTCAGAGTGTGAGACACACACCCCTGAAGTGAAACGTGGAAGGACCATGTGTTTCCCAATTAACGTGGAAAAGTTTCCAAGTTGCTATTCTGTAGTTAGTGGTATTCCAGTAGTGATTTAGAAAGTAGTGAAGTTTTATTTAACATGTTGAAATTTGGGTTTTCTGATTTTGAAGGAAATTTTCTGTGATTCTTAGTTCTTTGTTTCAATGGAATTTTTGTACAGTGTATTTGCTATCATGTTGACTTAGTCTCATCCTGAATGTAATTGAGTAAACAGAAGGAAACGCTTACATAATTGCCATTGGTCTTTTACATGACTGTGCTTACAGAGGAGATCCAGTTAATGAATTACTGATACACTGCGTGTGTTCCTATTGTGGCCTGATTGAGGAGCCAGCAAGGAGTGCCTGGAAGTGTTCGTGTCAATCATCAACTCATTGCTACCAGGGTTGGAATACTAAATCCCCAGGGAGGATCATCTGGAAGGACTCTGTGTGTGTGTAACGTAGTTTCCTATTGGATAGACTGTCATCGTCATAGCAACAGGACGGACATTGACCTACAACTCGAGGAGAAACCATTGTGCAGCCATATGAACACTAGCTAAGTGAATAAACCCTAGACAACAGCCATTTTAGAATTACCTGGAACTTTATCATGGTGGATGAACTTTAGCTTTTGCGCCTGGAAACTATTTTCCAGTAATACTGCTATAAGTTTTAATTATTGTAGACATGTGTTTTTTATTCTTTTATTATTATTATCATTAGTAGTAGAGATTTTAGTTGTAGTGAAATAAACCTTAATATAAACTGCAACGCAAATTGTACGATAATCATTCTTTCCTGGTTTGTTGATTGTGTAATATGAACTTGGGTCGGGTTTAAATGACTGGCTATATTTAAGGTCAGTTTAATTACCCGGTTACATAGTATTAACATAGTCTGGAATATGATGAGAAAATATGGTAGTAGATTATGAAAATTCTCCTCCATTAAAATGTATCCGTATATAGAAACACGAATCATGAGTACAGACCTATTCCTGGTTGCTTTTCAATTGAATAAAAAACATATACCGTCAGTACAGCATGCTGATATTCCTTCCAAACCGAACGACATAAAACCTATTCTCATTTCCTTAGAAATATATGTAACGCCGACAGAAAAATTTACTTTCCACCCGCGGGATATATTTAAAGATAACGTAATCACTCATCGAACAGCTAAAGAAAGTAATGTCTGGTTGGCGACCCGAACATGAAATACTGGGACCAGCAATTAAATTTCGCTGTATGGTGCAGCATGACTGGTTGTGGTATATCATTCGCCCATCTCTTTGATAAGAAATTTCCGCCGCAAATACGATCATTCTGCCGTTTTCATGTATATTTTACAATACTTCGTATCCTTCATGAAGTTTCCGTTGCACTTCCAGACGATACTACTGTCTTCAAAGCCAGCGACAATCCGTACAATCTCGTCCAATATGAACTTCTATGTACAGAATTTGGAAATATAAGCCCAAAAAAGTCCGACTTTCGATATCTAAAAGGTCAAAATAAAGGTCTTGGTTATGGTTATGAATATTACACTAATCATGGCCCCGTTCATCAGCCTGCTGCTATATACAATGGACATGACTTTTTCCTCTCCGCCGACGGAGGCGTTTTCTATACACATACAATTTTTGGAAAGAAAAAACATGTACTGCCAGACAAAGACAGACCACACTATTATTTCTTCCGAAATGATGGATCGGAAGGTCAATACAATAGTTTCATCCCTCTGATGGGAGACTCTGGTTCCCGAAGGGGACTAAAAAAGGCTGGTCTCGCCCGCCTCAATGAAAGCCTTGAAGCCTACGTATATTGCATACTCGGTGCACAAGCGAATATTCGTAGTACTATAGTGAGCAATACTGGCAGCGCAGAGCAAGTTCAAAAAGAATTTGGCGTTCTCCTCGAAGATGAAATTCGTAATACCGACAAAGTAATCAGTTATAGGCGATATCAAGACACAATAACAAATACTGGTGTAAAACTTGATATGGCCGTTTCGCCCAATTTACTTCTCTTGCCATCTAAAATGGTTATTCTTTCGGGCCCCGGAATCGCAGGTTATAGTAATGAATTGCAATACGCAATGGAATCTATGGTCTTCGGGGTGAATTTTGATATAAACACAGAAATTAAAGAAAGTGCTAAACATGAGATGGATGGGGACGAGGATGCTGTAAAGTTGCAGGATGAGTTGCCTAACAATGACCTGAGTCGGATTGTTCCAAAGGCAGCAGATACAGTCACTGCTGTCACCGGCGCGGATCCTATTCATGAATACGGCAAAATTGGTTTGTTATCTTTAGCCATATTCATTACATTTATGTACAGTATATACCGGTAGATCCGATGTATGCGACCCCGCCATTCAACATGATTGTAACTGGGCCGACAAATTCTGGCAAAACAGAATATGTAATTAATCTCCTCACTGGTCCGTACTTAAAGGGAAACCTAAGTCCAGCGACTTTGACTGTTTATCCCTTCCAAAATCACCCTTGAGTAAAATGCAGCTCAAATTTGCAACATAATTGCACGGGCTGACGACTACGGCCCGACGAAAAGAGAAGTTCAAGTAGACGACATTTACAGAAATGAGCCCGGAATACCATGGGCGCGAAAGGGCTCATGGGAGAAGCGTGCGTGACGTCATCGGCGATACAGACGATTGTAGCTTGCAGCTGGGGGAGCACTGTGAACAGTTCAGCGCGTTCGTAAGACGACTATGGAGAGTTCAGACAGCGATATTTCTGACATCGAGTATTACTTTCCCCTGACTGAAATCAAACCATACTAATTTGAACCTGTCCAAGATATGTAATAATTAGAAAGCATCTCAATACATCGTTCATATCTTGGTTGCTTGCGTTTTGTGTATGATTCAGCGGAGGGAGTCACTGTGCTTGTACAGACCCCGAACTGGATTGGAGAGACTGAGTGACCCTGCGATCCTTCAACGCTACGTTTCTAAAACAGAGTTTTCTGTATCAGTCGCTTAAAATTAATTTTTGGTTCGTGAATGATACGGAATGATTGACTGATTGTATGTGTTACCGTGTAAGTCTAGCTTGGCCAGATCTTTAAGGTAGCGAAATCTCCGATATGTATCAGAAAATATTTATTCGCGATTTGACAAATCTATTATAGTGTCGTCTGTTTTTTGAAGCTGGTGTCGAACTTAGGAAGTCGCTTTACTCAGATCTACAAAGTGATGAAATCGCCGATATAATGAATATTTGCCCGCTATTAAAAAAATAGTATCATCTTAAAGCTTGTTGTAAGGATTGTGTTTCATACAAGACCAGACCAAACTCCCGATGATTTCCGATATGTCCTCTGTTCAAGTCCTGATCGCCAAGTAAAACTGTTTACATGTAAAGAATGTAATTTGTGCAAGGGCCTCCCGAGTCCCGATGATATCCGATCGGCCCTCTCGACGAAGTCCCGAGGGACATTTAATGAAAAAAAATGCTTTACATGTGAAAAATGTATTTCGTGCATTAATTAATCTAATAATGTAAAACATACAGTATTCTTGACTTCCGGCCATGGATGCTATTTTTAAACTAAGAGTTGGACAGAGGTATTCGGGTGGTCAGATTTGTTAGGTGGTGAAATCCCTGATATACATCGGATATTTACCCACGATTTGACAAAGTATCGTCTAGTATCAGATTTAAAGTCCTAAGTCGCCAATATTTATCCGATAAATATCCGTGATTTCGTAGACCCGGCATGCCAACACCATACAGTGCAAGTAAATCTAGGATCGTCTGGTATCGATATTAGCCTAGGAGTTCTGGCGCAATTGATATTTATTGGGTAAATATAATATCGGCGGTTTCTCACACCCGGCGTGCCGATACACAGTAGGAAAAAAGTCATTCCAATATCTTGTAATATCAATATTACAAGGTATAGTCCCGAAATTGCCTATATTTATTGGTTATATGTCGGAGATTTGGCAGACCTGGGATGTCAAGATAAGAGACGCTTTGTGTAGTTTCGTCTTCGGATTTTAGAGTCCCGAAATCGCCTAGCAATATTAATATTTATCTGGTTAAAACCGGCGATAGTAGGCTGAACCAGCATGTCAAGATACGAACCGCATTGTGTAGTATCGTCTTGTATCGGTATCAGAATCCCGAAATCCCTTATAAAACAATCATCCTGAAAGAATTAGAACATAACGTTGTATCTTTTACAGATTTTAAAACTCGCCCGACTTTCTTTAGCCACTGTCTTCGAAAAAGCTGTTCTGTGGGAAGACGGTAAAAGCTGACTCCATTTGTTCTTCCCTGAGTGAGTTTTGCACTCAACTGAACAACAGTTAACTATTTTTTATGCTATTGAGCATTAAAGAGTCATAATGTGCAGAACTGCACTCCTGCAGTCATAGACTCCAATGCTTTGGTAGGCTGTCACACACGTTCGTGTATCGCCGATGACATCACGCACGCTCCTCCCATGAGCCCTTTCGCGCCCATGGGATTCCGAGCTCATTTCCATAAATGTCGTCTACTTCAATGTCTCTTTTCGTCGCTCCGTAGTCGTCGGCGCATGCAATTATGTTGCAAATTTGAGCTGCATTTTATTCAAGGGTGATTTTGGAAGGGATAAACAGTCAATGTCGCTGGACTTAGGTTTCCCTTTAAGGAAATTTGAATATATAGTTATCATTTGTCCCACATTCATGAACAATACAACGTATAATAAAAGATTCATTTTCACGGATGACAATGTGTTTATATTTCCGGTCGGACTCGATGCCGTGGATGAAACTCTAGCCTTTGTTCATAAGGAATTTTCCGGCACAAACACTTTAATAATCCTCGACGACTGTGCCTCGTCCAAAGATATGAAGAAGCGCAGTGACATTTTAGTCAAACTTGGTTTCAGCGCATTTCACAACGGATTATCTGTCTGGGTTTTGACTCAACAATATACTAGTATTAGTAAACCATTCAGGGAAAACATACAGATGTTAGTACTATTTTACACACCCAGCAAGACAGATAACAAGATTATTATTAAAGAATATGGAATGGAGGTGTCAGAACGTGAAGCCACTTCCCTAATCAGACAATTGAAAAATACACCATCCAGTAAACTAGTATTTCATTTACGGCATCCGTACGACATGCAATTTTTCGTATAATATAGCTAATCATGGCTTCGCCCGAAGGCTCTACCAATAGGAATCCAAAAGGAACTCTTAGAGAATTATATTACAACCCGACAACTGGTTTTGGAGGTGTACAAAAATTATATTTTTCAGCACACGCCAGCGGACTAAAAGTTACTAAGAAAGAGGTAGAGGACTGGTTAAAAACTCAGCTAACTTATAATCTACATATACCCGTACCTCGTACTCGAGTTTTGGCAGGCGGATCTTGTGGAATTTCCTTTACCACTCGCAAAAGAGAATAAAAACATTCGATACATGCTAACAGTAATCGATGTGCTCAGCAAATATGCATGGGCCAGGCCGATACAGTCAAAAACGGCTGATGATACTCTGCAGGCACTACAAGACATAATTAAGAAATCCAGGAGGCAACTCCACAAACTTCAGACAGATGAGAGGCGGGAATTTACTAACCGAAAAATGCAGAAATAGTTGGAGTCGGCTTCCATTCACTGGTTTCACACCTACAGTGACAAAAAAGCTAGTGTCGTGGAACATTTTAATCGGACTCTTAAAATGATGATGTGGAAATACTTCATATACAGACAGACACGAAAATGGCTTGATATTTTACCACAACTTCTCGAGAATTACAATAACACCGTACACGGAAGTATCAAAATGAAACCCATCGACGTAACAGAGGACAATGATTGGCAGGCATTTTATACACTTTACCCTGAGTTGGCAGCCATGAGAGCTAACCCTGAATTCAAGCCGGGAGAATGGGTCCGAATTACAAAATACAAGACCACTTTCAGGAAAGGATATTTACCAAATTGGACAGAAGAGATTTTCATAGTTTCAAAAGTGGTGTACGCAGCTGGACTGGGTACTCCGCCAGTTTACGTTGAAGATAAAAGATCTGAATGGAGAGGAAATACTCGGCACTTTCTATTCTGATGAGCTTCAGAGCGCCGCTGGTGCCGACGAGCTGTACAGAGTAGAACGAATTTTGAAGAGGAAAAAAATTAGAGGAAAGAAATACTATCTGATAAAATGGAAAGGTTATCCAGAAAGTTTCAATAGTCGGGAGCCAGAGGAAAATGTTATTAGAACTTCGTAAGTACTCTTTGCAGTTCCTGTGTTGGTACTTGTCAAGTACTAACGTAAGTAATTACGAAAGTTATTCAATAAGTACCCTGGAAGAAGTCTTAATTTCTTGAAAGAAGAAAGTGTCAGTTTACCATTATTCTTCCATCCGCCCGGCCAAGTATTTATCATGTATTGTCGTAAGTAATGTTCATTTATTGCATCTTTTTTGGCAGTATGTAGATGAGGTGGTACCCCAGATGAGCATATTTAGTTTGCAAGATCTTCAAAGCTACTTCTCATGTTGCCATGGTCCGTTCTTTCAAGTCCAAAAGGAGGCGAAAACGAGGCTGAGCCAAGGAGCAGTTTCTTCGTTTCGCTGCGTCATACTGGTATTTTTTTTGCGTATATATTGTGTTTCCGTCGAGTAATTTCGTGATCACCGTGCCAGTTAAGTACTTCGGCACCAAGACTACGAGGTTTTTCACGATAGTTTTCGCTACAAGCAATACTTTTGGACAATTTTTTCGTGTCCGTTGACTCAGAGCAAGACCGCCTATTGTTTAGTGAAGGACTTTGACTTTGACAATGGCATCTCAAGATTACATAACCAAGAAACACGCTGAAACCGATGAGGACGGCTCAAACCCTATTCTTCATCAGGTAAAGCCTGTTTTTCTGAAACATTACGATGTGATACATGACGATGCACCGAGGTTATCGGGTCCAGAGATTTTCAAATCCATGGTTGATGTAATACAACCGGATGGGATTACTGGAATCCAGAGAATCAAAGGACTATGGAGATTGTACGTCAAAGACCCAGCTGACAGGCTTATTTTAATAACAGGTGGTTTGAATTTGCGCGGGAAAAACGTCAGTGTCTTCGACGAAAACCCATTCATTTCGGCGCAGCGTGAGCTCACAGAACGCATCGTAGTGAGGAACCTGCCACTTTCTGTAAATGATGGCGTAATTCATCAGAAACTTACAGAACTGGGTTTGACGGTCAGAAGAATCGTAAGGGCGAAATGGCGAATCGATGGTCAACTGACGAACATCGATAATGGTGATCGGTTTGTTTATGTCGATAAATTGAAACAGCCGATACCGTCC
>LD359277.1:0-10569 GCA_001465055.1 Ptychodera flava | reverse complement strand
CCTACTTTTCTGAATTTTCCGCCTACTTCAAAAATTTTTGAGAACCCTGCCTTATTCCATTGCTTTGAAATTTGATATGGTCAAAAAATGTGTTTCTCATACAGTACTGGTCTGATAGCTTTGAAATTTGGTATACAGGTTTCTACAGATAAACTAAGTAATATATATTGAATTTCTGATGAAATCTGTAATTTTGTATTTTTGGGGCAATTTTTTCCATTTTTGGTCAAACAATGTTTATTTCCAAAACTACTAATCTGATAGCTTTGAAATTTGGTATACAGGTTTTTACAGATGAACTAAATGATATTTATTGAAATTATGATGAAATCTGCAATGTTGTATTTTTGGGGCAACTTTTTCCATTTTTGTTCAAAAAATGTATGTCTCCAAAACTACTTGTCTGGTAGCTTTGAAATTCGATATGCAGGTTCCTACAGATGAACTTAATGTGATATATTAAAATTATGATGAAATCTGCAATTTTGTATTTTTGGGGCAATTTTTGCCATTTCTGTTAAAAAAATTGGTTTCTCAAAAACTGCAAGTCTAATAGCTTTGATATTTGGTATACAGGTTCAGAAGGATTATTTTAATATATGATATAATTGAAGTTATGGTGAAATCTGCAATTTTTGCCATTTTTGGTCAGAAAATTTCATTCTCAAACAAGTCATCGTAGATGACACAGTCCCCACTTGTTAATGGGCACTTTGATTAAAAGTCCTCAGAGAGGATAGAGTCCTCTTCATGAATTTGGTCTGTGATGAGACGTGCCCTAGTTTTGGCTAAGGACATGAAAAAATTGTAACAAAATGGCTGCCATGCAGCCATATTGGATCATATCATGAAACAAATTGACTTACATATGTATGACATAGGTTAATGTCCTTCTACCAACTTTGAATAAAATCGGTTGAGATATGCTTGAGTTATGGCTCTGTACATGAAAAAATCATAACAAAATGGCCACATGGCAGCCATATTGGATCGTATCACAAAACAAATTGACGTGCATATGTATGACCTAAGTCAATCTCCTTGTACCAACTTTGAATAAATTTGCTTGATACATGTCTGAGTTATGGTTCTGTACATGAAAAATACGTAACAAAATGGCCACACAGCGACCATATTGGATCGTTTCACAAAACAAATCAATGTGCATATATTTTACATAGGTCAATGTCCTTGTACCAACTTTGAATAAAATCGGTTGAGATATGCCTGAGTTATGGCTCTGTACATGAAAAAATCGTAACAAAATGGCCGCCTGGCGGCCATATTGGATCGTATCACAAACCAAATTGACGTGCATATGTATGACATAGGTCAATGTCCTTGTACCTAATTTAGATAAAATCGGTTGAGATATGCCTGAGTTATGGCTCTGTACATGAAAAAATCGCAATAAAATGGCCGCCTGGCGGCCATATTGGATCGTATCAAAAAAACAAATCGACGTGCATATGTATGACATATGAAATAATCTATGTACCAAGTTTGAATGAAATCACTCCAGGCATATCTGAGATATCTGCGTGAACGGACAGACGCACAGACGGACAGACGCACGCACGGACGGACGGAGGGACATGACCAAACCTATAAGTCCCCCCCGACGATGTCCGTGGGGACTAAAAACCACTTGTCAGATATCTTTGGTTGACATGTTCTTAGGGATGATCCAATGTGATATATTCAAATTATGATGAAATCTTCAATTGTGTATTTTTGCAGGTATTTTAGCCACTTTTTTCTGACCACTGAAATGAGCTATCAAAGATTTCAACCTTCTTTGTCAACATGAGTCAAAAATATTTATTGTCTACATAAACGCAGCGGAGCTACCGGTATATGGGCTGTTTGGTCGCTTGTTAGCTATATGTAAACAGAAATGATGGTCTATTCTGTTGCATTTATTGTACAAAGTCAGGAGAAAGCTCTTTTTGGCTTCCCTACAGAGCTGCGATGCAGAAAAAAAATGGATTGAAGCAGTCCAGAGAAAATATCGGTAGCTGAGTCAATACTCACAGCTGTGTTCGTGCATTTTGAAGACTCGGCATTTGTTGTTTCTCTGAGCATCATAGCATCAATTGAATTACAAAAGAGTTATTTCGCCTGAAGCCAGATGCTATTCCAACACTTTTTTATTACCACAATACTGATCTGGAACATTTGAAGACTCCTCCTCTGGCAAGTTCTCCAGCTAGATCGGAGAGGTGTATGATATCAAATGATCGTGCACAAAGGTTCATGCATAAAAGTCGGCAAGAGGTAATTACAAGCTGCCCGTCCCATGTTGTCATTTTCCTTATAAATTACTTTTAACTGTTACACTGGCATTACATTTGGTATCATTGATGATCGCATGTACAATTCAGTCATAATTTTACAGTAAAATTGAAATGAAGGCAAAAAAAATCAGACGTCAGTTGTGTTTAGCTTTTAGAACTGCAAGTTGTTTGTTTACATTCAAGTGGATTGTACGGAAACACAGTACCTCCTGTGACAGAAATGGTAACTGTATATTTCATATTTACAGTAGTTTAGACCATTATATTTTCAAACACAAAGTAATGAAAATGTTAATAGATTTAGAACCCCACAATCCTGCAAAATTAGGCTCGTTTGGCATCGCCGGCACTTCAATGTCGCAGTACTGCATGCTGTGGTTTAGAACACTGACCCAAAGAAGTAGCAAAATGTGTGACATAAATGCGCTAATTTGTGAGAACGCGTGCATGTACTGTGTTTAGGACGAGTGAACAAGTAAAGTTTTTGGTGAGTGTCACAGGTAAGATGTAGAATCTTAATATTTTTAAATGGATGATTTCATTTTGGAAGATGTGATGGTCCTGAAAAGGGCCGTTTGGTTTTTAATCATCTGATGATCAGATCTATAACGCTTCAGTATCAGGCCATGGCTGGCTAAGTATCTCCTACATCCTGTGGATGACATCAATGTCCTAGTTCAGGGAGTCAAGTAGTTCCTGCATCTGCGATCGGAGTCTCCTTAGCCTTCGTGACCGGAAACGGGATTGGAATACTTCCACCATGTCAATCATCAGCCGGCATCACTGGCAGTAAAGAATTTCCAGCATTACCTGGAGTACCTTGATTGCTTCAACGCGCTCGTACGGATGTAGTAGCCTTGACGCCATAGTGAATGGTATTCTGATCGTGTATATATTTGTACGGAGTCATGTACAGAGTTGTGTGCTTTTTATTTTAAAATCTCGTCTTTCATATTATTGAATTAATAGAAAAGAATGAAATATTGAGAGTATTAGGCCAGAATACCATTGTACTCTGGCTAAGTCTTCGAGGTCTGAATATTCTGCACCATTGTCGCTGTCACTGAGCTCATATGTCGTAACTTTATGCCCTCTGATGGCGAATTTGAGAAATCGATTACAAAACTGATTCTGGGTCAGTCTTGCAGATCGAGTTTTTGGTGAAATGAAAAGGTGGATTTAGACTTTTTCTTTTCACTTTTATGTCTCTAATCTTCTTTTACATACTTAACACATTGAACAGGGTAACTTTTTGGCAATTTTTTTTCTTTTCATTTCACCTTTAAATAAGCATTACATTACATTGTATGTTTGTGATAGAATCCTCGAGTCACCTGATTTGTAAAGCCAATTTTCCAAATACACATTCTATGCACATCTCTAATATTTGTAACATGGTTTTGTAGATCATTGCCTTTTATACTCCGGTTCTGATAAAGAAAATATTATATTAACGCATATGGGTCTACTTTTTGATAAAGCTGGTCAAGTTGTCATGACATATGCCTTGATATCTCTCAGAATAGAGTTATCAAAACAAGCCAACAATTGTATGAAATATGGACATACACACAGACAGACTGACATACACAGACTGGCACAGAGTGACAACATTGGCCCTCAAGTGTGCCTTGGCCCATGGAGAGTGATAAAGATATAACAACAGGTAAATGTAATGATAAAATAGTTAAGTATAGGCCTACAGGCACACAGGGTGAATATGTTACTGCAATTTGATTAGTTTCTTTTCCTTTTCTACTTTTGTGATAATTTTTAAGACAGTCAGTCTGCAAGGCAGCTGTTTTTTTTTAACAAATATGTTATCTTTTACAAGCACACAGCAAACTGTTCTTGATTTTTCATTTACAATATTTGACATAGACTGAAATACATAACATGCAACCCATGTTTGCATTTTGCCCATACACCAGATACATGGAGAGATTTCAACATACAATCATTAATGCAGAAACCCTACAGGGAAAAGTAAACATTATTTTCTTCCATAACAACTGGTGCATCCACATCTGGAACAACTTGCAAACTTAACAAAGGATAATGGCACAAGAGATAAAGTTAAGAAAGTTAACTGTGGTGAACTTGACTATTCCTTTCAACTCCTTACCTAACTTGACATCTTAAACTAATATACACTGCATAGTTAATTGCCCACAAATATACATCAGGGGCACCCATTTGATAAAGGAGGGTGTTTGGAAGATTGATGAGGTACATTATCTTTTTATCCGATCCATAGTACATTCTTTTTACCAATCTCCCCCACTTTTTCTTTTTGTCAAACCCTCTCTGGCTGATTTTTTTTATTGACATTTGTTTGGAATTTTTTCAAAATCTGCCAGGAACCCCACTAGGATATCAAATGGTCCACCCCTTTGTATTGACCATTTTTGCATGAGATATACAATGACCAGATGGCAGGATGTATGTCAACTGTTTACAACCTTGATACTCTTAAACATTGAAAAGATTTTGGAATATATTTGTTGGAAACCAAACCTGCTAAAATCACCTCAGCTATGTTTTCCAATGATTTTTTACTGCATTTCAACACCAAATACAGTTTACCATATCGAATGCTTGCCAGGGGTCGCACTAGTTCTCGCCACATTCGCAAAATGCAACAGAAAGTGCTGAGTGGCAAATAAAATGTCTTCTTGGTTCGCCACGCCAATGAAAGTGTGGCGAACTGGCCTCAAACTCAAAGACCCCGGTGGACAATGCGGTACTATGAGGTGACAAAATCGATGTGACTTTAGACCCTTTTCATAAGTCTAGCGCCCTCCTGTGGCCACTGTGAATTTGAAGTCAAAGCAAGGCAACTGGGGAAACCCTCCAGCCCCTGCCCAGTGGCCTCAAGCCCCTGCCCAGTGTTTTCCCCAGTGGCCTCGCTTTGACTTCAAATTCACAGTGGCCATAGGAGGGCACTTGACTTATGAAAAGGGTCAATACTCGCGCTGTCAGCACCATGTCAGTTTACGATACCTGACAGTGGTTGTGTACTATGCGTTCTGTCCAGCTTAGGTACGTATTGCTGAACTCAGCAAGCCATAAAGTTTTTCTTTTACCCTTTGAACCCAGTTTAGTACCATATAAGGACTAAAATAATGACATCATCCACCCTAACAATAGAGAGTTCCAGTAATTTATGTGAACTTTCCGAGAAGGGGTAAGTGGTTTACGTGAATAGTTAATCAGCTCAGCTGCCCCGCTGCCGTGTACTCAACGAGAGCGAGAGTCGAGAGACCTTATGATAGCTTTTCCTCAACTCAGACACAGAAGACGATTATATCATGTACAGCTATTGCTCTCTGAGTGATAGAAACATTAGATTTTACCACTTTTTTGAGAATATTCTATGGAAAAATGGAGCGATTTGCTAGCCAAGTTGATTGCGATTGAACTTAGCATTGGATGGCAGCATGGCCATTGCATTGGGTGATGCTGAACGCTCTGGTCCCCGTGGTTGAGGTTTTCTTTCAATGTGCATGATGAAGAAATTTGTAAGATTTTAGTTAAAGCCCCAGTATTTGTAACTTTTAACCTTTTTTATGTTCGAAATTACATGTCATTCTCTTACATCCATCGTGAAATGTTGTTCAGTAAAGAATTTGTGCTCCTGTAGTGACATACATACGCTAAATATTGCCCGATCAAGTTGGATTGCCACGCGGGTTTGTTGACAACTTGTAGGCTGTGCACGTGACCGAGAACGCCAATACTGATGACATCATCGAGCCTGCAACATTCCTGGGGCCATGCCATGCCACGCCACACTGCCTGGGTAATCACCCATGGTCGCCGGCTGAATGACCTGCAAATGGTTTTATTTTGTTCTTCTTTGTTCAAATAAGTACTGCTGCTGTGTTTCAGAGGATACAGAACTTTGGCAGAGGAGGCTGACATTCTATTCTGGTACAGTGTGCGTTATATACGGATTACTCAAACTGCAGTCGGCAGTGCACTGATGCGCACCCTGCAGTTGGTCACGAGTCTCCCAGTACCGATTTAAGGTTCCAAGACAAGAAATTTGACCTTTTTAATCTAACAATTCTCTAACAGTTAATAAGCTCAAAACCCCCATAAAGTATACATTTTCTGAAAGCCTAGATATCCAGGAACATTTTAATAACCACAGTGTCACCATTTTTTACATAACTATCACGTGACAAGGTAATTTGCGTAACCTTTCAAAAATCGGTTTTCCCTATGTTTTGTCTCAATACTTCAAAATATCTTACTCAAACTTGCTGG
Organism: Ptychodera flava; assembly: GCA_001465055.1. Taxonomy (NCBI): domain Eukaryota; kingdom Metazoa; phylum Hemichordata; class Enteropneusta; family Ptychoderidae; genus Ptychodera; species Ptychodera flava. Next base: position 4,000 of record LD359277.1, on the reverse strand, counting down.
AATGCAAGCTATCACAATGCTCTTCCAAAGTGTGTCTCAGATTTTTTATATCTTGCTTAGTTTTTTTGGAGCACAATTTTAAAGAAATCAACTACGGTAAAATTCACTGCCCTGGAAGTTTTTCCGGCATAAAAACTGTTTAAGAAGGTTTAAAAAAATTCTGAGACACACTTTTGAAGACCCTTAGGACAGCTTGCACTTGCATAAATTTCAGCCGCATATCTCAAAGCATTGAAACAAAACATAGGGAAAACCGATTTTTGAAAGGTTATGCAAATTACCTGTCACGTGATAGTTATGTAAACAGTGGTGACACTATGGTAAGCAAAATGTTCCCCTATATCTAAGGTTTCCGAAAATATACAATTTACAGGGGTTCTGAGCTTATTAAACACTACAGAATTGTTAGTTTAAAATGGTCAATTTCTTGTCTTGGAACCTTAAAATCAAGACGACACTATATACATTTGGCTCACTTCTGTAGGCAAATAGCTATCGAAATTGAGTAACTTGAAGTAATAAATTTCAGCTGATTGTTGCTTTAGTGGCAAGGTGATTGCGAAATCAAAGCAACATACCGTAGTTTGGCAATGTATGGTAGGCTGTCGAATGCAGTGAACGCGATGGCCTTTGGCAGCAAGTAAGGGAACCGTCAGTATTTACGACCTGGGGGTCATTCAAAAATTGAAAGCTAATAAAGGGGTGCTCAAAATGTTTTTTCTTTGTCTTACTCTGTCCTCAATGACATAATGATTAGTTGATAATATATATTTTACCTTGATACATGTTAAATAAAAAGAAAACAAATACTTTAACAGAACAATAAATATCAACTAGATGAAGCAAGGAAAAAAACGACAAGTAGCTGCTACTGCTATCAATACTTATTATGAAAGAGAAGATAGTGACGATGAGAATGATATCGTTGTTCATGTACTCAATGGCACCAGCGACAGTAAAGATGAGGATCAACAGTGGTGATGATGATGTCACACAGTAGTTTTCTACAGTCGTTACCAGAGGTGAAAGGAGAGGCTGGGTCATGGAGAAATGTTCTCGACAGATAAGTGCACAGGATCTAGCACAAAACTGAACTGTTGTGAATTCATCCTTTATATTATCATAGAAATGTCAATTTTAATTGACTTGAGTTCAACAACCATTTGGACAGTTAACCATACCATAATGACATGCTACCCATCCAAATTTAACAATACTATATGGTCGGAGACTGGTTATATTAGGTGAGCTTTTTATATATACATATTGTTACATGGGCTCAGGTAAGCCAAAATTTCTGTTAGAGAGGGGGTTACTCAAAGTCATCATGGTTGGCTGGGGTGTGACTCAAAATTTCGGAGTTTCTAATGTAATTCCTTCGACCCCCAGGTTGTAAATAATGACGGCTCCCTCAACAGCTGTGAACACCCAAGTCAGAACGATCAGGACCAGTATACGCACGGCTGATATCTCAGTGAAAATTTAGAAAAAACAATGGAGCTACTGCTAAGAAATTTACAGACTCTTGGCTTTTGACGCGTCAGTTTTTGAGCTTTTATACTGGTAAAAAGGCATTCTGAATACAGCGGTAAATTTCCTCCCAAACGCGAAAGGCGAACACGCGGGCATTCTGCAATGGACGCTGTCAACTTTACCTTGCTGCAGGCCCCATGCCAATCTCAGCCCGGCCCTACTGCACTTGTACAGTCTACTAGTACTACCTCCATGTAGTACAGCCATACAGGACTAGTAGCCGGCCAAACGCAAAAAAAACAATGCGGCAGTGTAAAATCCGTAGGTCAGAACCATTGATCATAAATTTTCAGAACCAGTGATGTTTAAAAGTTTTGTATTGATCACTTCATTTAGGTTTATGTGAATGACTTTCTCATCGAGCTGCGTGTATAATTGTCCCGGGCATTGTCCATACAAATTTGGGGCCTGCCTTAGCTCCCTCCGATCATCTGTAGACTACAGCCAAAATCACAGTCCTAAGCAAATTGTACAGTTGTGAAAGTCAGATATATGTATCATGAATTTTATACAAAAAATATGTAAACAATAGAATCAAACCAAGAGGTTAGTTTGCTGTCAGGCCGGGTGCGCAGGGGACGACTTTGCAGTGAGGCCGGGATCTATCTGGTGTTCGAACTTCTACCATGCCTGGAGCTCCATCTCATCGCAGCTAGCCGATAATTGTACTACTGTAGTCCTTGTGAGGATTAGATACCCGTTACGTTCGATATTATTTGGAAATACTTTTAAATTTAATAAGTAAGACTTTTGTACTGCGCATTCAAGATATAATTTTTCCTTTCTGAGCATTTTCAATTACTGCAACGATATGCGAAGTTGATAGGCTTTGTTGCCTGCAGCGCAGCCTGGCCATACACAAAACTTTGTTTGAGTAGACGGAGCAGAATCAGTCCCGTCATTTATTTTCAACGAAATTTTCATTATACTTCATAACGGAAGAAACGACTAGTTCAATGATTACAATGGTGAAGTGTTGAATTTTTATTCATATATGTTTTTCTCTCTCAATTCATTCACCAAACTTGATCTCCGTACCGTCAGTCACAACGTGCAATGCAGTGCATGAAGCTCACAATCGACTGTCTCCATCGTTAGTTTAGCTGTTCAAGACGTTTGTTTGCACGGCTCATTATAGTCGGAACAATCTGTGAACACTTACATATTTATATCTTTCCTCTATTTCACCCAACTTTCGCGCGTTTTTAGCTGAGTCTCCAGTTTCTATGGACCAGACCTTTTCGAAGAGCGTAAGTTTCTATGGACGCCACAGTAAACTTGCGTAGATGTGGTTGAGCATGGGCGGTGGTGTGATTACGTTTCGTTTCGTGTGTCAACAAAGCCTGACTTCTGGTCCGGACAAGAAGTCATTTTTCACTCCTTTTACTGTTAATCTTGAGGCAGGTTGGGCATGCAAACTATGCGATTCAGTATTAATTATGGTCTACTTCCACATACTGAGGATGTAATTTTAATCAAAAATATGAAAAAAAATTGTTAAAAGTTACAAATACTGGGGCTTTAAACTGAAGTGTATTTTGTTGACGTTCAAGCGACGTACAATTGATAAGCTCATGCAAACTGTTGATATCGTGGCCTTATCCAGCCTGTAGCGAGAGAGCCATGACGGTCGACCTAGTTTGTTTATAAATAAATTTGTGTTGTAACTTGTTACAGTTGATATCGTGATATATTTCCTACGTCGCGTCGCGTCTGACATGTGTCTGTTGAATCTCCACAAGGTGACTGGAAACCGTATTTTGTGAATTCGAAGCCAACTGAAAAATACAGTAATTTTTAACTGAAATAAACCGGGCATGAAACTTCGACTATCTCAATACTTTGTGGTTTCTTTCTATCTAAAGACCGCTTACCGTATGCTTGTCAAAATACGCCATCCAACTTTGAAAACAGATTGACAAACACAATAATGACTACGAGACACGATTTAGTCAAGGCAAGTTATTGAAAGCATATGTTGTACATGCATGAATCAAACTAAGGGAGGAAATCATAATCAAAACAATCGGCACGCCGAGGAGTCCCTCGAGACCCTGAAGGACGCGGAGGGAAGCCGTCCTGGGCCGGTGAATATTCATGACTTTCCATGCATATTTATGACTGTAGCAATGCATATTCATTCCGAAAGGTATGAAATGTTAATGACATGGCCGGTAGGCAGCTAGGCGACTGATGCCGTATGTTGTGGGTTCGAATCCGATTGAAAACTATCCGAATTTTCTACCCTGGGTAGGTAACACTGCTGGTGGACAGAATTGTCCCCGAGGTTATCGTTCGCCCAGTTAAAGCGATGAAAATCGTTTCTTCGCTTCGATAAAGTGTGTATGTGCGATGTATGATAGTGAGCATGCGTGCGTGAATGCTTCACGAACTCTACAACGTGTTGAGCAGCCTCAGTCAGAAAAATGTAACAACTTAGCCGGCTATTGAACCACTCTTTTTTGGG
>LD359275.1:94694-106453 GCA_001465055.1 Ptychodera flava | reverse complement strand
CTTGCAGATTCCATTCCAGCTACTATCGTTTCCCTACCCAAGCTATCCGGCACGGTGTCAAAGCTATCATTTTCATTCAAAAGCTACACTTTCTTAGGTACCCCTGTACTACAGGTGATGATTTTAATGTGCTCTGACATAAAGACGATTGTAACTGTAGATATACAATAAGTGTGCTTCATATTGAGGTTTATCCGTTAAAGAATCAATACGTCCATTGATTCAATCAGAAACTTGCTTCTCCAAATGATCAAATAAAGTCATACTTCCACGTAATCAATTAATCGATTAAATAATAAGTGCATTTTTTAAATTAATTTATTTAAATATCGTTCGTGTAAGCCTTTTGTATTAAATTTTAACGCATACTTTCTGTTGATGATTATGCTAGCTTTTATAAGCCTACTATCATCATATTTGACAAAAACGTGCATTGGAATTTCTTGGGTTTCTTTAGAATTAACGGTTAGTTAGCTCCATATTTGACTGATAAAGTCATGCAGATAGGTCACAAGAACTTGCGTTTAGCTGTAAGAATGCAATTTTAGAAATTTTAAACCACAATTATGCAACGTCTGACAATGTATCTCTCGTACTGCTTCTGCAGGTTACATAGCACTAAATTTATTTTATAGGTTAAAATATTGAATATTAAAATTGTTTCCATTTCAGGTGACATAGCGGCTACCACCTTCACTGTAACAGATCCTCCTCCTGCGACTGGAGTTTTCACTGAGGGGGAAGCCGTGGAGATCACGTTTACGTTGGATTACACAGCCTCAACCATTGGCGGATCGCCCAGTGACGTCAAAGTTTATTTCAGCGATGACGACGGTTCCGTCAAGACAACGCCACAGATCACTGCTACAGGCGACAACGCTCCAGACGGATCTGCAATCGTGACCGATGGATCTTTCATCGATCTCAAGGCTACGATCACCCTTGACGCTGCTAACTGTGCTAGCTACACAAAGGCATGTGGTTCAATTACCGTGACAGACCGGGACAACACAAACAACGAGGCTTGCCGTAATTTCGGCAATGCTGCTGGAAATGTGGGGGAAACAAACTGCACCACTCAAGGTAACTGTCATATTTCTGTTGGGCAGGGCTATAATAATATGACTGTTCTATATTCATTGTATTGTGGAATTATTACTATATAATGACAGAAATGTTGCAATTTTATGATAGTTGTAACAGTTATTCTTGATGTTATTATCGGATAATATAAGAAAAATAATTTTTACTACTCGATATTCCGGCCACTCACATCTTTGAATGTCTACAATTACTATGTGTTTCGTTGTATATATTTGCTATGTTGTCGATATGCTTGAACAACAACAACAACGGTAACAAATAAATTAGTGATCTCAAATTTATCTGCAAATAACTAAAATAAAACATCATCAACAACGAAACTACAAAGTTCACGTTGTATAATATTGCTGCGAGTCCAGAACAGAACCAAATCCTCTAATCAGATCATCCTTTCCGATAATTTTACACTTTTTAATTTTTTGAATGAGGAGGATTGTCTACGAGATAATACCCCTTTCTTACTTCCAAAACAAACCTTCCTGAAATCGAACAGAAACTGTACCGCAGATTGCAGTCAATTTCCCCTGCTAATTCAGGCATAGCTAAACAATAAAATATCCATTTTCCTGGTTTGATCGCATGTCCTTCCCTGCTTGTGTGTGTATATCGACCACAGTATGGCGATTTTGTTTATTGACTCGTGTTTCAATCTTTTACATGTAAAAATCACATCCGTACCCGTGTCCAATAGCAGCTACAACTGAACCGCCATCACCATCACCATCACCAACAGGTTTGTATGGTTTAATTATTCGTACATTTATTTATCTATGCATTTATTTATTTATTTATCTATATGTTTATTTTGTTCGTTCGTTTGCTTTCTTTTAATATTAAAGACATGAATACGGAATCTTCACCACATACCTTGGCAAAGGAAAACAGCGAGTCGGTCAATATCCTCGAATTAACGGAAGTGACAAGGCTTTCCATATGTAGGAATGGAGAGCTGGTGATTGCGTCATTGTAAACATGTTTTGTAGTGAGTAATTGAGGTACAGTTCATGCCAAATTCATTTACATAGATCAGCTAAATAACTTCAATGCCATTTTTTCATCACTTAGAATCTGGAGTCGGAATTCCATCCATCGGTGTTCTCTCTGTCATAATCATGACGGCAGCTGCATTGTTTGCTTAAGGGACGAAGCACACAGCACGCTGTAAGTATCATCTTTAAACGAAGACTTTTTCAAGTCCAAGTTCACAGGAAAGTTGAAAAAAGTCAGTCTGTTTTGAAATCCTATTCTTGTAATTTTGGTTATATACAATAACTATTTCTTGTTTATATTCCAGATATCACGGCAACCAACATCGTAAAAGAATTCGGCCTAATCGCCCAGGAGTTATGAAAATCAGAGAAAACCATAATCAACTAATGAGGACATAAAGGGCAAGGAGATGTCAAGTTTAAATAAGTAATTGTTAACCAATTAAGGAAAAATGCTAGCATTTGGTGTAGTTTCACTACATGATGAATGAAACGAACACTCGTAGCCCTTTGTGCCATTTTCATTTGTATTTACAGAGCTCAAACATGTGATCTCGTAGTGACCTTCAATGTTTGCTCGATAATTAGATGCGTGTTTTTTTGACTGTTTTCAAAATCCTACAAGCCAGGAAACCGTTTTCAAATGTAGTGAATACGCCAGTTAGAAATTTTCTACGCAGGCAAAACAATATCGGCTAAACAGAATTGACTGTTTGACTGTTACTGATTAGACATGCTACTATGACAACAGGGATGTGACTATGACGGTGCTATGGATGACGTCATTGAGTTATGGCCACGTGATCATCCGTTCTACCAGAGGTCAGCTTATTTGACGAACGACTCCGTACTCGAGTTTCATCCCAGTTAGAATGTTATCTTTTTCTACATCCTACCTGTAGCAAGCCCATCCGAACTGTATCATGTTGAAAATTATAGCAGCGTCTATATAATCAGTCAAACTCTCCGCATAATATTTAAGAGACCTTGCAATTGATATGCAAACTGTGCTGGTTTCTTGCTGAACGCCATTTCACTTAACTGTGAGCATTATAGTTTTCTACACGAGTCGAAATCGATTCCTAGCAAAGCGTGGAATGTGCTTGATGTCTACACAATAAATAAAGGCCACCCTATTTAACTTAAAAGTACACTTGTGCATTCGTGTAAAACTCTGCCAAGGTATGTGTGCAGAATATATAATTGATTTTACAAGATAGGCCAAAGCATCTAACGTTTAGAGATATACAGCTACTTTTATGACTGTACAGTCATAAAAGTAGCTGGATATTTCTAAACTTTGCATGCTATAACCTTTGTTTACTTTATAAATACTGGTTCCATGATACCCGCTAAAGCAGTTCCTTCACAATGAGGTTTGTCCATCGCCCCTGACTCAGTTCCAGAAGATACATGTATGGCAATGACCACCATTCAATTAAGGATTTGCGAGGCCTTACACCAGTTTCAACAGTATCTGTCTGTCTGTCTGTCTGCCTGTCTGTCTTTCTGTCTGTCTGTCTGTTTACTGTACTTCTTTTGTCTTCATTTTGTAGGGCTTATTTTGAATCTCTATAAGTAATAATTATTTTCATCGTCTTAGGTTTTTAGAACTTGAAAAGTTAATTTTCGGCATTCAGTTAAGACAGAGATGGATAATTTGACTCATATCAAATACCGGTAAATATTAGGTAATTTATTTCTCTGGTACCAAACTTTTCACGGTGTCCCCTGATTTTTTATTCTTAATTTGGTAAGAGTATGGTCGAAAGTTTTATGAGGAAAATTTAAGTAAATGTTTAAATCTTTAACTTTTGAGGTGCACACTACCTTAAACCGTAATAGACATTCAGATTAAAAATGGCCGTTGTTCCATTCGTTTTGTTAGATAATCATTCATCGCAACTCTAACCAAACAATCGGCTTTATAATATAAACTGTCCTAACAAGTAAAGTAACTTTTTAGAATGAATGATTAGGACATGCTGAGATAGCATCTCTTATAAGTAAAATGTGTACAATGTCAAATTTTGATTCGTTGTCGGTAAAGCATTGTTTTAATATGGCAGTTGGTATGACTTATATAGGGGGCGCTGTACTTCCCATGAACAAGAGGCTTTAATGTTCGTAACACATCATCTTGTACAAAACGTGATGGTTGAACTTAGATCTTAACGCAATGGTGGCGCTAAAATGGGAATAATATCACTGCTAAAACTTGCAAAGATGTGGTAAATTATAAGACCTTCATAAAACAAGGAAATCAGGGAGAGTAGATAATGTAACATTGCAGAATATATGTAATAGCATCCAAAAGAAACTCGTGTTATTATTTGTACGCCATGTTTTTGTAAAGACGCGTTCTAATATTGTTGCTTGACTGACCTGATGCGATGTCTAAGTATTCATCTCAGAGTCAATATCCTCGGACGTATCTAATGCTTATAAAAACAGTTGGTAGTAGTGTTAGCTTGAATTTCACCAATCAATGAAAATTTTTAAGATTTACCGTTGGGGGCGCTATTCTCCGTAGTCGCCCCAAGTAGGTTACTGGCATCATTAATCGTCAATGACTTGGGAGAAGTAGGCGAAGAAATGATAACTTACTTGAATTTCAAATATGATTTGAAACTCTCGTTGACAAATTAAAGGACTTGTTTTCGAGCTTGATGACATCAGTGAGCACATTTAAAATCAAAAACTTGCAACAAGACGAAATTTTAAAGAAAGGAAACCAAAAAGAGCTTGTTTGCTGGTATTGTATGTTGTATTTTCGCAGTCTTGAGTCTGTCAAATTTGAAGGCGTGTAGCTTAGCTGTAAGTGTTTTGTGTTTGCATGACATCTGCACTTTTTTTTCTGCACCACCAAGCATGTTGACACACAGAGTGTCGATCACTTGTCAACCCAGCCTTAACATGTGCCAACTGCACTGTAATTGTCAAGTGAATTCTGGTCCGGACAAGAATTCAAATGCTAACAATAACAATGCATTTTATATGGAAAATGCTGTGTTGATAAGCTTAGTTACCGTTGCAACATGCTTTTTGGAATAGAACATAAATTTGCGAATGATATACAAAACAAAAATAATGAAAAAAAATTGTCAATAGTTACAGCTAATGGCTATAACGGGTGACAGGTTTCATATTCTAACTATAGGGCTTGATACCTATAAAACGTGGATATTGACAATCGGTAACCGATCACCCTGGACCAAATTTGTGAGCAGAGTGCCGCCATCAGCAGAACTAGGGCAGGGAACCAGACTGAAGGCAGCCATATGGTTAAATCTGTGGCGGCGCTTTAACCCAGCTATCTAACACCAGACGACCACAACAACTTACTATATTTGGCGGGTTACAACACTAATTTTGTATGCTCACATGTTCACAAACGTAAGCTAATGCCGTAGCGATGTCTGTCTGCCTGTCCGTGTGTGTGTGAGTATGTGTGTGTCTGTCTGTTTACACATTAACTGAAAAACGCCTGAACGGATTCAAATCAGATTTTGTAGAAGGATACCATATGCTACTTGCAAGAACTGATTAGATATTGGTTAGTGTGGCTTGCATTTTAATGACGTTATGAAATATTATTTTTTTCATATAATGGTTTAAATTTCCTATGAAGACATTAATAACAGTGTCGACATATATCGAGAAATACAGCACAAAATTTCATGAAACCCTTTACAGATGAAAATCTCAGAACATTATGATGATACTGTGACTGTCGTGTCAATTATTTGCTCATTAGCATATTCAATGAACTTTTGTAATTGGTGATATAAATCCGAAGTCCCTACACCAAATTTGACGATACCTGCTACAAATATTGGTCTGATAGATATCTAACTGTACTGAGAAGCATTGGGTAGTGTCATTTAAATAAATAGCTCATTTGCATATTTGATGAAATTTTGTAATTAGTCAAATAATCCGAAAAAACTGCACCAAATTTGATCCGACAGATATCTGAATGTGTTGATAAGCATTGAGTAATGTAAAGTTAACTGAGACTCCATTTGCATATTGAATGAACTTTGTAATTGGTGATATAACTCTGAAATTATGGCACCAAATTTGATAATACCTGCCACAAATATTGATCTGATAAATATCTAATTTATGGAGAAGCATTGGGTAGTGTTAAGTTAAAAAAATGCTCATTTGCATATGTAATGAAATTTTGTAATTAATCATATTACTCCGAAATAACTGCACCACATTTGATGAAATCTGCTGCAAATACGGATCCGACAGATATCTGGCTGTGTTGAAAAGCATTTAGTAGTGTGAAGTTTCATTTGCACATTCAATGAACTTTGAAATTAGTTATATAACTCTTAAATTATGGCACCAAATTCGGTGAAACCTGCTACAGATATTGTCGCTTGACGCACTGACCAGTATCAAGTTAATTAAGGGTTCATTTGCATATTTAATGAACCTTGTAATTAGTGATATTACTCTGAATTACAGCATTAAATTTGATGAAAAGCGCTACAAATGTTTATCTGATAGATAACTAATTGTCCCACTTGTCAAGTTAATAAACAGCTCATTTGCATGAAGTTTTGTAATTAGTGATTTAACTCCGAGAGTACTGTGCGAAAGTTGATGAAATCTTCTACATTTAATGATCTGACAGATATCTGATTTTTCTGTGAAGCGTATTTCTATGTAATGAATCTGTTGTAAACTACGTGAGCACATTCAGTTCAAATCTGGTCTGATCATGGTGAAAATAATATAGAAATAACGGGCGACGCGCTGATCATGAACATTTATTTATGGGCAAGGGCGAGAGGAAAGCCAATAATTAACTAAGCATCGAACGTTAATTGTTGGCTTTCCTCGAGCCCGCGCCCATAAATAAACCTAAATGGTCAGGGCTGAGTCTGTTATTTCCATTATATTATCAACGAACCCAAGAAAACCGTCAAACTTTGCGAAAATTTCCCAAGCGAACGACAACTAGACCCCAGAACTGAGCAATACGCGACGCACTGTCACGCGTCCTGTAAAAATTTGGCAAATTCGGAGATGTTTTCAGAAAAAAAACGTATCTCAACTTGGCCCACAAGTGCTCCATTTTATTTTGTGAGTGATTCTGATTTATGGTTCAGCTGTAAAGTTACGATACCTGGAGTTGTTAATCTTATTATTCATATTCACGGGCATGTAAACAAACCATTACTATGTATTTGTGGTCAGTCACGTGGTTCAGCTCGACCAATCAAAATGCGATGGAAAGAGCATGGTAATATAATGGATTATGTTCCATGAGTTTGCATGTTTTTGTACTATTGTTGTTCAGAAAGTATGTTTGATGCTATATGCCCTCTCATACACACACACACACACACTCTCTCTCTCTCTCTCTCTCTCTCTCTCTCTCTCTCTCTCTCTGAGGCGTATATCACGGCGACTTATCCATAATAACGTCATACTTTTTGACGAAACAGTAAGGAATTACTATAACACAGATCAAGTTCTCGACTGTTTGAAAATTTATGGTATTGTTGCCTTTCCTCCCCTGTAATGAGGAACGTTGAGGGCCATCCTGATCTGGCGACACGCAAAACAGCAACCGCTTTCATACATTCTCGTAATTACGAGTTTTTGATTTAACATGTTTTGATTTATCGTAACTACAGGTCTTGATTGTTTCAACTACGAGAATCAAAAATCGTAATTACGAGAATCAAAATCTCGTAATTACGAGATTTTGATTCTCGTAATTACGAGATTTTTTTCTTACAAATGTGGCACGAACACGCTACCGTAGGGTTACAATCGAGACATGTAGTTGCGATCAATCAAAACACGTTAAAATCAAAAACTCGTAATTATGAGAATGAAAAACTCGTAATTACGAGAATTCAAAACTCGTAATCACGAGAATCAAAAACTCGTAATTACGAGATTTCAAAACTCGTAATTACGAGATTGTTTTAGCTTTTTTCTAAAAAAAATGGCACGAATACGCTTCCCTGCGATATATAGCAATGATTAAAGATTAAATCTGGTAATTAAAACCTTGACCAAAATAGTCTGGATCTTTGAGCAATTTAACATACTCTTTTAAACACTGATCTGCCAAAAGCCTGAAATTTGATTGGCCAGAAGTAATATCACGTGTATTTTTTGTTTTTGAATATTATTTGCATTCTCGAGATTTCCGATTTGTTGAAGTTGGGGCGTGCCCTAATCTGTTGAATTTCCCTTATCACCTTCTAACCTTTCATTGGTCACTTCTTTTCATATGAGAGGACCTTCAATTTGACAGTTATTGCTTGTTATTAGCCCTGTATGCCAGTCTCTCTGATTTGCATGTAATATTTGGCGCACTTTGAAGATAACACAGCTCATTATAAAGTGACCGACATCGACAAAAATTTCGACTACGCGTTTGGTTCTTATCTTAGAACCTGCATTTGCGATGGTGTTGTTGATATTGTTTGCCTTTTTGGCACTAAACAATTCAGTTATTATTGTGTAGCATCTTCACTGTGGTCATTGGCTTATACTTGTCTTTTACGCAAACAGCTTTACGCGTTGTATTCGTAGGGGTACCCGTCCCAAATTCACTGTAACAAAATGAATCTTAATCATGTAGGCAAAATAGGCCGACACAACACATTCCTTGTGTTCCAAAGCTGATGTGTATATTAGGATTTTGCCACTGAAACTCAAAATTTGTCCAATTCTCAATGACTTTCTTGGCTACTTTAATTTTGTAAATTTTTAGATTTACAGGTCTATTTGTAATTGTTTAGCAATTTAGCACGAGCAATTAAGGTTTTGCGACAAGTTAAATACTGAAACAGTGTAATTTGGAATACAAGACATCGATATACGAACCATCTTGATGGGGAGACAAACATTCTGCCGCAAAACTAGCCAATTGGAGATTGCAGGGACAGATAAATTATTGCAACAAAGGAATTGTTATCATTTCCAAAACTGCAGTACATGCAGGCAGCTATCGGCTGTTTGTCAATTTTTGTCGAGTTTCAATGAACGATTGGCTATTAAAAGCTTTCTCTTTTTAATACCGTTGAACAGCATTTTAAGACAAATTCAATAAATTGAATAAAGATATTGCTTTTGACTATAGATCATTGTAAACAAAACGTCTGAGTGATTAATATCGTAACGTTTGAGCAGCAGTTCTAAATCTCTGGTTCTCGCATTAGTGGTTGTACATGTTGACATTGACTGTTTTTTCTTTGAAAGTTGTGCACAGGTAGTCAATTTGCTCAGAGATAGAGCTGATAAAAATCCTGTCCCCGTTAAGCATAATTAACTTTCTTTAATAAAATTCAATATATTATACTTATAGCCGAAGTCTGTAGAGGGCGCTGTATTAAAGATACGTTGACTATGTGAAAATCTTGCATTTAATACAGTTATGATTACGTTATGGTCAACATCGCCTAGTCATTTGCAGCCAAGTTGCAGCTAATCAGAATATGATTCTAATTTTTGGTACTGATAGTTTTTCTAAAAAGTTTCAACAGTTCTTTGGCTGATTTTCAGTTGTCTACGACAAGATCACATTTGAAAGGATTTCCACGCCATTTACATCAATTTCGTTTTCTCAACTGCACTTGTACATTTTGACAACGTTGGTGAAAGACCGGTTTCAAGAGACTTTGCAAAGCAAAATATCGAGAACTTATTTGAATACTATGGTCTTTATTAATATTGACGGACATACGTAAGGCTGTTATTGACAAACAAAGTAATTAATAAATCACTAAACCAACCAACCAACCAACAAATATGTCAGTCTGTCAGTTAAGAAATTAATCAACCAACCAACTAACAAACCAACCAACCAACTAATCAATCAATCATTCATCCAATCAATCAACCAACCAACCAATCAATCAATCAAGCAAGCAAGCAAGCGATCAATCAATCAATCATTCATTCATTCAGTTAGTCAATCTGCCTCTATCTATCTATCTATCTACCTATCTATCTACATATCTATCTATCTATCTATCTATCTATCTATCTATCTATCTATCTATCTATCTATCTATCTATCTAATACCAACCTACCTACCTTCCTACGTATCTACCTATCTATAAATTTATTCATCGATAGCACCTTCACTTATGACACCTATGCATCCTAAATTTGTAATTTAATCTTCAATCCTCAATCTCACTGACGCGACGATCCACGGGATGTCGTATAATAGATGCCCGGCGGTGGCAGTCCCCGGGTTGGTGGGTACCCATGCTTGTTACCCAAGTTTGAAAAGTACCCCCTTACCTAAAATATTTCTGAGAAAAACACCCCCTATTTGTGGCAAATCTGGGAGAAATTAGCTGTAAAAAACATACCCTTATATTCGAAATCTAGGAGGTTAGTATGTTGACTTCCAGGGTTGACCCTGGAGGTTGACTTTGTATACATGTACATACATCACAAATGTTTGTCCTCACCTGATTTTAGTCACATTCATACACAATCATCTTCCTTATCCGTTTGGATCTGGAGTTCTCTGCTGGCTCCTGTGTGACAATACACCTCCCATCATCAGGTTACTGTGAAACGTGCCCCTTTTTCTCGATTTCACGGACCTAGAATCTCCGAGATGATTGAAGAAAAATACCCCCTTTTCCGTGAATTTGGTAACGCGCATGGGTACCCACCAACCCGGGGACTGCCACCACCTGGAATAGATGTATCTCTTGATCTTATAGCTTAACTGTTTATCCGTCTTGCTGTGGTCGGCATATATCTATCCTGTCCAATTAACAAGATTTATTTATGGGGACCAGAATTTTTTCGATCAGGCAGTTTTAGTTTAATGCTGCCCAAGAAAATTTAATGTCGGAGCAACTAGTGACCAGGGAAATCACCCGAGTGCTAAGGCTCTTCGAGCAGTATGACCCTTTGAACGTATGATGTCCTGCTGACTTCCCCGAGCATGTATTTTAAAGCGTAAATTCTTTCAAGGGGAACGTAGCTCTAGGCTCGATCAATTAAATCATTCACATC
Organism: Ptychodera flava; assembly: GCA_001465055.1. Classification (NCBI taxonomy): domain Eukaryota; kingdom Metazoa; phylum Hemichordata; class Enteropneusta; family Ptychoderidae; genus Ptychodera; species Ptychodera flava. The sequence continues at coordinate 95,335 of LD359275.1, read as the reverse complement.
GTTTGAAGTATACATTATTTTGGAATATGTTAACCTGAGCCGATACAAAGTTTATTACCAAGGAAATGAAATACGCTGTGAGTGACAGCTGATCGCTTGAACTCAATAAAAATGTGACATAGGTGACTTCAGCACAATAAGCACAATTATACCACTCTTGGTCATGTGACCTATTGTTCTTGCAGTGCATTTATTCTCGTAAACTCACACGTTTTCTATTGTATTTATGCAGATTATATTATCGGCCACACTTTTTCATTTGTTGATATGATATCACCAGACTTTTATGACTAGCGATAATTAACATACCAAAAAAAGAGTGGTGATAACTACGGCGCGCCAAATGTTTCAAAAATATTTATCGATTCAGTGCAAAAATAAACTGTTTTTCTCAATTGAAATAAAAATTCGGTCTCATTAGGAAGGAAATAAGTAAGAAAAGTATAATTAAAAAATAAAAGACAGAAATGCCATTTAATACTTCATTTTAACTTGAGAAAAAAATCTTTTAAGCGTAATTAGGAAATAAACAAGTTTCAACGATTTGAAAACGTCATACATCCATACTTATCGACATACATACACGTATAATAGTTCGCGAAAAAGGTGCAATGAGTGCTGATTTTACAAAAAGAAAAAAG
>LD359275.1:54578-80387 GCA_001465055.1 Ptychodera flava | reverse complement strand
ACCGCGTGACGTCACAAATGCTTTACTCGATGAACGACTCCGTACCTGACGCCTTATCAATGTAAATGTATTGCCTTTCGATTTATTGAAAACGTATGATTCAACGTTTTTTGTTCAACAGTGTGTTGGAATATTTTCAGGAAAAGTGTGTTGCTTTAAGCATTCCTGAAGTACAACGCCTTCATTCTTGAGAGACTGAAGGAATAAAACGAATAAAGCAGTGTCTCTAAAATTGAAGTTGTTTGAGTAATCTTCTCCAGTGGATAATTTCTATACAATTAAGGTAGTATGCGACTCGAAATTAAAATACTTATATGGTTTATCAACCTTTCTTCATGAAACTTTCAACCATTGTCTTACTACATCAAGAATGAAATCACGGGACACCGCGCCAAGTTTTGTCCCGTGGATAACCCAACATTTAGTGATATTTAAAATTCAAAAATGGCGGCCATCCTTGTGCTACGTGTGGGAAAATTGTTTTTCGGTTTCATAACACTGAGACAGTAAAATGTTTCCTTACTACTACTGTACAGCTTTAAAATGATCAAATAAGATTGAGATTTTATTGAAAATTGCAACAATCTTCTGGACTTTGCTTGATTTATCTGCCTCCATACATGCGGGAGCACTACATGTAATCTCTTCAGAAGTTGTCAGCTCTGCACACACACTCCATCTCTCTCTCTCTCTCTCTCTCTCTCTCTCTCTCAGTACATGTACAATATGAAAGTGCGTAAGGGGGCCGACATCGACTGGTTCATAGATGGTCATTGCAGTAGTTTTTATGTTTGTCTTTTTTGTTTACTTGCCGCGTAATGAAGTCAATTCTCGTTGAATTTTAAAATTTAGCCTAAAAATTCATTGACGTGATTTGGAGAATTTGCAATAAGGTCTATGGCCAAAAACACAATATCCCAGCCTGACACTATTCATTGATATGATACAATGATTTGAAATTGGTGGCATTAATTACCTTGTAAGCATTACCTCTATCTAAATACATTGTATTTCCATCGACCGAACTTTCGAACAACCGACGATGTGTGCATATACCCGTAGTAGCTAGGTCACAGGGTCAAACGTGTGATTGCTAAGGAGTTCAAGTTGTCAAGCAACGTCATTCATTTTGCTTATCGCCTTTTAAGATTTCTGAAGCTTAGCCACATTTGGCGTACAATCGATAGATATTTCACCCGGAGTCGTGCTTCCTGTCTGAGGACTGTAACACCTCAGTAAATGGCATGTTGGTGTTTTGTTCACAACACTGCATGGTTGATAGTCAGAAGTAATTCATGACGTTGTTATAAATTAAAAACAACCCAAATATGACCTAAATGCGTCGTTTTCGTACAGTCATCTGGCAGTGCACACACATACGATCACGCCCAACAACATTCAAAAACGCTGTGCAGGCTGTTACTGGAAGAGCGTCTCCATTCGATTTGCCGAACAATTCCGAAGATAGAATATAAAAGTGCTACAAATGCCACGACATACTATTTAATTTTAATTGGTATTGTTGTTTATCACTTGAACCTCAAGATCTAAAAATGGCAAGTGGTGGATCGACGTGTACTTTCATCCGTCTCGCGAGATTAGGGTACATATGAGATTTTTAAAAATAACATTTTCGTCAAAATTTCGGAATTGATAAAGCAAAATGTTTTGTGTACACTGTGTTCATTGCTGAAATCGTGTGTTGCGCGGAGGTCATAAAACGGTGCACGGTTACCATCTTCGAACCGCTGTTCGAGAATAGGGCTGAATAAGAAACGAAATTAAAACGTTTCTAATAATGTAACAGGACACAAAGATAGTTTTATCAGCCCCATGTCTGTCAGTCTTATTGACCGTGCCGATTGTTAGATTGCAGTGACCTAGCAGCAAGGCTTGGCTACGAAGTGTCAAAATCATACACCAGATCTACGAGGCATACGGCCCGCTCCTTTAGAAATTACAATTTTTAATATTTCTATCACTTATTCAAAAACCTTGACTTTGAATAATGCCGTCTAAAGATAGCGGCTTCAACGGCAGTTTGACGGTTATTGAAAAATGCCAACATACTTTCCTGGCTTCCTCGCCCATAGCTAGACCTCAATGTCAATGTCCTTGGCCAAGTCAACCCGCACAGCAAGAAAGAGGGTCAACACTTTATAACGTCAACACGAGTATTTTGACCAGCTTGAAAGTGACCTCGAAGCGATACGATGGCAAGCTATGATTGTTGTGCGTGAAACATGGATAAGAATCATGTGGGCGATATTATGACAATAAGAGACACACACTTTAAGGCGCACTTTCTGTCATTTATTTCCCATGGAGCTAGACACTACTTCAGGAAATAAAATCCTCTCTCGGATAGCAGGAGTTTAGAGACATCCTGAACTCAGCAGCTGCCCCTGAGTAGTGTACCAACGCGCCGTCACTTTGCACTCAGCATGATTCACCATATCCCAATATATATGTTATAACTGAACGGCGTCTGAGTGTGGGATGTACAAGGGAAATCCATGATAGAACTCATTATTGTGGTATAAAAATGAAAGTCGAGCCTACAAACACTGTCAATTAAAACTAGACTTCCCGTGACCGCGTGCTCCTACTGTGTTTCACTTTCACTTAAATTTAGAAACAACAATGAAGCTACTGCTATAAAATTTACAGATTCTTGGCCTTTGATGCATCAACTTTTGAGTTTTTATACCGGTGAAAAGACATTCTGAATACAGCGGTAAACTCCAAAACGTGAGAGGCATTCTACAATGGACGCTGTCAACTTTACCTTGCACAGGCCAACTGGAAATGAATAGTCTAAAATAAGATATTATTTTCATAATTATTAAAAATAATTAATCGTAATTATGAATATTGGTATTACATAACAGAGTTAGTATTACATCAGGATTGAGCTTCTTTTCTGGAGAGCAGCACTCGATAAAATCACTGTATATGTATGAGTTATGTGTGACATGGGCGGCCGACCGGCGTGTCCAATATACAAGGAGTATGTAAAAGGGGAGGGTGGCCAGTCCTCTCTACACGGCTATGAAAACCTATTTTACTCGCTCCTACCATTTAAATCGCTGTATCTCCACTGTATTATTGATGGTTGATAAGCTGGCCATCAAAGCTGCCTTGTTAGGCCCTTCTAAATTGTTGCCTGTAAAGCTATCGCCCTTAAAATGTTTTGCAAAGTCCGAAAATGCAGTTTCTCAGACGCTTGGACCCTGTTCATAGCAATATCCAGGAATCTCAGCTGGATTCTTCTGCCGTTGACTTAGGCCGCGTTCAAAAATGGTGAGGGGAGGGGGCTGGAGGAACTCAGGGGGATTTGAAAATTCCGAGGGTAGTCGAGAGGGACTTGAGAGTTTTGCTCTGCGTATAGAGGGACCTGAAAATATTTTGGCTCCCAACATTTTGAAGTCATCCAATGGTTCTAATTTTAGTAATAATTAGACAAAATCTAGAACTGTTTTATCGCATTTTCTGATTGTAATCTCAAAAAAAATGTAAAAATGTATGAATATCATTAAATTTTAGTAAAATCAACAAGTTGGCCTTGCAATTGGGCGCGGCAGAAACTGCAACTGTTGATATTATTTTCAATATTTTTATGCAATGTATCAAATACAGTTTCTTTATGTCTCTCTACAGCATGCTGAAAAACATTATTCAGTTGATCATTGAGTTTGGACTAAAAGTTATCTGTCGTACAATAATCCAAGCATATTTGAAAATAAGTGCAGATAAGACAGCATGAACACTAAGACATAAAAATGTCAAAATTGTCAATGAAATCACAGGTGTCCACATGTTCAAGCACCAAACAATGTGACACAGAAATTTGGAGAGTTCGTATATTTTATCATCTACTTTTTTTTGCCTTTCTCATTAAAAAGAATCACTTACATTGTAAGTGGGTCTGGCAGCGGACAGGAAAAACTGCAGGTTTAACGAAGTTCAATAAATATTGAAATGACAGGACAGAAGCAGAACTATTGACTTGTCGATTTGGGGTATTTTCTTTCCCTTTTAAAATAAAACAGAGAACGAAATGAAAACATATTATTGTTGTTTTGGAATTTAATGACAGCAGCAGCAACCTAAATAGACTGAAACGTTACATATGATATCAGCATCACCATAAAGTTAGTGCCGTGTGCCCTTTTGGTAGAGTCGAGAAAATATGTCATCTTAAAATACTGGTTTGTTATACCAAATGTCGAATGTGAGTTGACCTCATCGGTGATCATAAAAAGATAAACAGATCAAGGTTTCATCATTGAATCGACTGTGTGTTCGAACCCCAATCCTGCATATGTGGATACTTTTTAAACAGCTGCATAATGTCCGAAGGCGCTGAGAGATTTCAGAAAAAATGAGAATTCTATACGTCTCATTCTGTATATGTGTGGGCGGGGTATCATATACCAAGTGCAGCCTCTAGACTTGCGCCCACCTGAATGAAGAAACTGTCTGACCGTTTTTCGAATATTTTTTTTATAATTGTGGGAATGTGCTTCTGTCCCCTAATGTTCGTTAGCAGCATTGAATCAAAATGTAGACATGACGACACACTCATGCAATAAGTATGTGATGTTATTTTAAGGTACCCTATTGCACAATGGCGTCGAAATAATCGATATATCATAAAAGTCCAAAATTACAAGAATATGTCTTCATCTCGTTCTCTATTTTAATTATACAAAGGGAACGAAAATATCCAAAATCAACAAGCCAATAGTTCTGCCTCTGTCATGTCAATTCAACATTTATTGAACTTCCTTAAACCTAAGTATTAGTTTCAGTATGATATATATGATTCAGGTTCCTGTTGTCAATTGTAAATTAAATATGTTTACCAGTACCGGCATTATCAAGAGAAATCTTTTATGATTAATAGAAAAATTGATAACTGCAAACAAAGCTAAGTATTGAATCTGGAATGTCCGATTACTAGGACAAAAGGGCCCATGTACGTGTTTACATTGTGTTTATTCCATTTGGCTTCTTTGCCTGGTTGCTAATGACAACAAAGACACACAAACGTGTGAAATTGGAAATGTTGCGCCTGAAGGCACACTCAAAGAAGTATCTGGATGCCATCTCTATAGCTCAACCACTTGTTGGAATGAGAACATGTCTAGCTGGTTGACAATCATGATAAACAGGCGAATTTTCTTCACTTTAGAATGCCCTGGCTTCCTACATCCGGGGCGTTTAGCAAAAGTTGTGCGTGCGAAATTACAGGCTTGTTCGTAAATATTGGTAGGCTAGTAGGCATATCTGAAGGCTAAGCTTGGAACGACTATGGCGGTGCGATGGGTGCGACTCGTTTCCATACCGGTCGGCGGACATTCATCTTAATAGAGGGGCGGACAGGTGCAGAGGGTCATTTTCCCATAGAAGGTTGGGAGTGTGATTTAGTGTTATCGAATTTATAAAAGATCAAATTTTGACTCGCCGCCACCCCCCTGACTTTTGTCGAAATCGCTTACTGGGGATTAGAATGAAATATTCCCGCCCGCGTGAGAAAATACTGCCCGCAAGTTGATACGAAAAAACATTGCCCGCCAAGAAATAGCATACGAAGAGTTTTACAGGAATAGCTTTTTGGCTGCCGCTGATAAGCCTTTTTGAAAATGCCAACAGTACATATATGAGAGATTTTCAAACGTTTTTTAAGATAATCTGCTTACTCAAAGTCTGCGAGAATAAGAAATTATAAGTTAAAAAATCAAAAGAGTCAATTTTTTTAAATATTTGTCGTGTCTGTTTTTTTACCAAGTAAGGTTAAAAATGTTCACGTTGGCTGTGATATCACCTGGGGATAAATTGGAGTCATCTGAAGGTCAAACAACTATTTAAACAGGTAGATAGCAATGTCACGTGGTACCCCTTGACTTGTGATAAAGCGCCCTCAAAAATTTTCGTGATCCGCTATGACCCCTGTGATCAATGACCCCAATTTCAAGTTTACGCTTAACGGCACCCTGAATGTATTGAAACACTTCAAACGCTATAACGTCACTATACAGTTAGTGCTAAGAATGAGTGCCTTAGTAATAGTCGCAGGAAAATATTTCATTTCAAAATCTTATTTTTGGACCCTATGTGTACATGTTGAATGTTGGTTGACCATATAGGTGATCAAAAATAACCATGCCTTGTTTTAACCAGCGCTGTGCGCATGCGGATGCTTTGAAAACACCTGCGATGTCCAACCGTGCTAGGTTTCCGGAGATAGTGCGAGTAGGATCGTCAACTGGTGCCGTTCCATGGGTGTATCACAACCAGACCAAGCCTAGATAAAGTTATCGCCTTAATGAAGAAACCGTATGAAATATCTCCCTTTAATTCAATTGTATTGTGACAGTGTGCTTTGGTACCCTTTAAAGGTCATTGACAACAGAGAGAATCGAAATATGGACGAGATGGTAAGCAATAAGTATGCGGTGTTAAGGTGGCTTGCCTGTATCAAGTTCTCTTTTCATCTTAAGTAGAATAAAAATACCCTCAACGGACAACCCAACAGTCCTTCCTTTGTCCTGTCATTTCAATATTTATTTAATTTTCTTTGACCCCGATATTGCTTAAATTTAATATATTTCTTTGATTAATGTTCTTATTTTGACAGGTGTGATTTGAAGAATTGTAACTCCTACTGGCATATTAAAAATGGACCAGCTTGTGATTTATAGAATTGTTAATAATTATCATGAACATCAAACAGTGATTTTTAATCAATAGAAATATTAATAGCTGCAAAACGAACAGTATCCAAGTCACAAATATATTGGAATGTTCGGTGTCGCGTACAAATGCGATAGCTCAGATATGTTCACTTTTTTCTTTGCGCCTTTATTTTTATCAGTCCTCTTCGCTCTGTTTCCAAAAACGGCAAATTAATAATACACGGGGAAACATCGTAGAGTGCATAGAGAGCCGGTGTACATTATCACACAGAGAAGTAGTGGCGCTCCATGCTTGCTTACTCCAGTGACGTAGAAGAGTGTAGGCTTTTATCTGTAGCATTGGGCTGCATTTTCGATTGAAAACACGTCGCGTCACGGTGCTGCACAAATAAAGTTCGTCAGTATAAAAGGGTCACCCCTTAAAGTCAGGAGTAGCTATATAGCCAACAAAAGCGCTTTGGCAGAGCGCTGTTTGTAATAATTATGCGATTTCTCGCGGGCGAGTTTGCCTCTTTGCGGGCTACGAACGCAAGTGGACCGGCATTTATTCCCGTATCAGTGGATGGAGAACGAATGCAAATAGTCGGACCTATTTTTCTTATTAGAAAGCAGGGGTTTGCTTTCGCTGCATTGCTCAGAGACTCAGCCGTCAGTCTAGCTCAATTAACTTTTGTTAGCGAGCAATGTTTTCAACTAGTTCAGCTGGAAGGGTGCGTGATCTGCGTTGTCGTCTATAACGACGAAAGGTTAGCAGGAATATTTCAATTGATCAGAGCTAGAGTAATCGAAAGAGTCCATTTTCTAAGTATTCGTCGTGTGTGTGTTTTATCAAATGTGAACATATTCATGAACCTCCACAAATTTTATTTTTCATAAAAAATTGTAAAAACTTGAGAATCCGAATCTCTGTCCCCGAGGCGCGTTCTACCTAAACGGCACCCTGAATGCATTTAAACATTTCGAACGTTACAACGTCACCATACAGTTAGTGCTAAGAATGATTGATTTCGTAACAGTGACGGGGAATTTTTCATTTCAAAATCTCTTATTTTCTGACCCTATGTGTTGATTGTGAGTTGACCTTGTAGGTGATCAAATTTATAAATAATTATGGCTTGTTTTAACCACTGCAGTGCGCATACAGATGCTTTACAAACACCTGCTATGCCCAAAATTGTTCAGTTTCGGGTGATGGTGTGAGCTAGATCGTCAACGGGTGCCGTTTTATGAGTGTAATAGCAACCAGAACTAGGTGAGGTCACCGCCTTGGTGAAGAAACCGTATGAAATATCTCATTTTAATTCAATTCTGACAGTGTGCTTTGGTACCCTTAGAAGGTCGTTGACGACAGAGTGAATCGAAATATGGACAAGGCGGCATGCAATACGTATGCGGTCGCTTGTCTACATCTAGCTCTCTTTTTCATCCAAAATATGGAATGGAATAAAATACGCTCAACCGACAAGCCAACAGTCCTACTTTTTGTCCAGTCATTGTAATATTTTATTCCATTTTTTTGCCACTCTGATATTACTTAACTTTAATATATTTCTTTAATTAATGTCCTTGTTTTGACAGGTGCGAGTTCCTACAGGTATATTTTGAAAGACCAGCTTGTGATTTAAAGAATTTTTAATAATATTCATGAATATCATAGTGTTTTTCATCAATACAAATATTAATAACTGCAAAACAAACAGTATCCAAGTCACAAATATCTTTGAATGTTCGGTGTCGCGTACAAATGCGATAGCTCCAATATGTTCACTTTTTTCTTTGCGTCTTTATTTTTATCAGTCGTCTTTCCTCTGTTTCTAAAAACGAAAAATTGATTATACACATGGAAATATTGTAGAGTGCGTAGACAGTGTACATTAATTATCACATAGAGAAGTAGCGGCGCTCCATGCTTGCTTACTTCAGTGACGTAGTAGAGTGTGTGCCTTTATCTGTAGTGCTTTGGGCCTCATCGGTATTTCGATTGAAAACATATTGTGCCTTGGTGCTGCACACATAAAGTTCATCAATATAAAAGGGTCACCCCTTAAAGTCAGGAGTAGCTATATAGCCGACAAAAGTGCTTTAGCACAGCGCTGTTTGTAATAATTTAGCGATTTCCCGCGGGCGAGATTGCCTCTTGGCGGGCTACGAACGCGAGTGGACCGGCATTTATTTCCTATCAGTGGACGAAGAACCAATGCTAATAGACGGACGTATTTTTCCTCATTAGCAGGCAGGGGTTTGCATTCGCTGCAATGCTTACATACTCAGCGGTCAGTATAGCCCAATTAACTGTAGCTAGAAGCAATGTTTTGAACTAGTTCAGCTGGAAGCGAGCGTGATCTGCGTTGTGTTTTATAACGACGTAAGGTCAGCTGGAATATTTCAATTGATCAGAGCTAAGGTGATAGAAAGAGTCCATTTTCTAAGTATTCGTCCTGTGTTTGTTTTATCAAATGTAAAAATAATCATGAATTCCAACAAATTGCATTTCAGAAAAGAATCGTAAAAGTTTGAGAGTTCTAACATTTGTCCCCGAGGCGTGTTCTACCTTGCTGGCAGTAGAAGTTGCAACTGAAAAATGACTGAGGGCAGCGCTGCCCCCAGGGCAGTTCAGAGCGGAGTAAACATGTGCACAACATTCAATGACGTCACTGTGGAACTGCATGTCTGCCTTGAGGGCAGCTCAGTTACATTGCTGCCCTCAGGGCAGATTGGCGGATAGGTTAGTATGTCTGCCCTGAGGACAGCTGATATTGCTGCCCTCACAGCAGATTGGTAGATTTACACTATGCAATACTTTAAGAAAAGGAAATGTGCGTTCCTTTAAGGATAGGATATGTATGTGCATAGTGTATAGCTACCAATCTGCCCTGAGAGTAGCAATATATCCGAGCTGCCCTCAGGAAAGACATACATTTCCTTCCATTACAACATTGCATAAGTGTATATCTACTTATCTGCCAAAAGGGCAACACTATATCAGAGCTGCCCTCAGGGCAGACATACATTTCCTATCCTATCTGCCAAGCTGCCCTGAGGTAAGCAATATATCTGACCTGCCATCGGGGCATTTTCTATCCTATCTATCAATCTGCCCTGAGGGCAGCAATATCTATCATATCTACCAAGCTGCCCTGAAGGCAGCAATATATCACAGCTGCCCTCAGGTCAAACATACATTTCCTATTATTAAAATATGACATAGTGTATATCTACCAATCTACCCTGAGGGCAGCAACGTATCAGAGCTGCCCTCAGGGCAGACATACATTTTCTATCCTATATACCAAGCTGTGCTGAGGGCAGCAATATAATCAAAGCTGCCCTCAGGGCAGACATACATTTTCAATCCTATCTACCAAGCTGCCCTGAGGGCAGCTCAGATATATTTCTGCCCCAAGGGCAAACATACATTTCCAAGGGCAAACATACATTTCCTATACTTAAAATATGGCAAAATGTATATCTACCAATCTGCCCTGAGGGCAGCAATATATCAGAGCTGCCCTCAGGGCAGTTATACATTTCCTATCCCATCTACCAAGCTGTCGGTAGGGCAGCAATATATCAGAGCTGCCCTAAGGGCAAACATACTTTTCCTTTCCTTAAAATATGACATAGTGTATATCTACCAATCTGCCCTGAGTTTAGCAATATATCAGAGCTGCCCTAAAGGCAGACATATATTTCCTATCACATACCAAGCTGCCCTGAGGGCAGCTCAGATATATTTCTGCCCTCAGGGCAAACATACATTTCCTATCCTTAAAATACGACAAAGTGTATATCTACAAATCTGCCCTGAGGGCCGCAAGATATCAGAGCTGCCCTAAGGGCAAACATGCATTTTCTATCCTTAAAGTATGGCACAGTGTATATCTATCAATCTGACCTGAGGTCAGCGATATATCAGAGCTGCCCTCAGGGCAGATTTCCTATCCTATCTGCCAAGCTGCCCTCAGGGCAGATATACAGTTCCTATCCTTTCTAACATTCTGCTCTGAGGGCAGCAATATATCAGAGCTGCCCTAAGGGGAAACATACATTTCCTATCCTGAAAGTATGGCATAGTGTATATCTACCAAGCTGCCCTAAAGGAAGCAATATATCAGAGCTGCCCTCAGGGCAGACACAAATTTCCTTTCCTTAAAATATGACATAGTGTATACCTAGCAATCTGCCCTGAGTTCAGCAATATATCAGAGCTGCCCTAAAGGCAGACATACATTTTCTATCTTATATACCAATCTGCCCTGAGGGCAGCCCAGATATATTGCTGCCCTCAGGGCAAACATACATTTCCTGTCCTTAAAATACGACAAAGTGTATATCTACCAATCCGCCTTGAGGGCAGCAAGATATCAGAGCTGCCATAAGGGCAGACATACATTTTCTATCTTATATACCAATCTGCCCTGAGGGCAGCCGAGATATATTGCTGCCCTCAGGGCAAACATACATTTCCTATCCTTAAAATACGACAAAGTGTATATCTACCAATCCGCCTTGAGGGCAGCAAGATATCAGAGCTGCCATAAGGGCATACATGCATTTCCTATCCTTAAAGTATGGCACAATGTATATCTATCAATCTGACCTGAGGTCAGCGATATATCAGAGCTGCCCTCAGGGCAGATATACATTTCCTATCCTATCTGCCAAGCTGCCCTGGGGGCAGCAAAATATCAGAGCTGCCCTCAGGGCAGATATACATATCCTATCCTTTCTAATATTCTGCCCTGAGGGCAGCAATATATTATAGCTGCCCTAAGGGGAAACATACATTTCCTATCCTGAAAGTATGGCATAGTATATATCTACCAAGCTGCCCTAAAGAAAGCAATATATCAGAGCTGCCCTAAGGGCAGACAAAAATTTCCTTTCCTTAAAATATGACATAGTGTATATCTACCAATCTGCCCTGAGTTCAGCAAAATATCAGAGCTGCCCTAAAGGCAGACATACATTTTCTATCATATATATAAAGCTGCCTTGAGGGCAGCTCAGATATATTTCTGGTCTGCCCTCAGGGCAAACATATATTTCCTATCCTTTAAATATGACAAACTGTATATCTACCAATCTGCCCTAAGGACAGCAATATATCAAAGCTGTCCTCAGGGCAAACATGCATTTCCTATCGTTAAAGTATGGCACAGTGTATATCTATCAATCTGCCCTGAGAGCAGCAATATATCAGAGCTGCCCTCAGGGCAGACATGCATTTACTATCCTATCTGCCAAGCTGCCCTGAAAGAAGCAATATATCTGAGCTGCCCTCGGGGCATTTTCTATCCTATCTATCAATCTGCCTTGAGGGCAGCAATATATCAGAGCTGCCCTCAGGGCAAACGTACATTCCCTATCCTTAAAATATGACATAGTGTATATCTACCAATCTGTCCTAAAGGAAGCAATATATCAAAGATGCCATAAGGGCAGACATTAATTTCCTATCCTTTACACCAAGCTGCCCTGAGGGCAGCTCAGATATATTGCTGCTCTCAGGGCAAACATACATTTCCTATTATTAAAATATGACATAGTGTATATCTACCAATCTACCATGAGGGCAGCAACATATCAGAGCTGCCCTCAGGGCAGACATACATTTTCTATCCTATATACCAAGCTGTGCTGAGGGCAGCAATATAATAAGAGCTGCCCTCAGGGCAGACATACATTTTCAATCCTATCTACCAGGCTGCCCTGAGGGCAGCTCAGATATATTTCTGCCCTCAGGGCAAACATACCTTTCCTATGCTTAGATAATGACAAAGTGTATATCTACCAATCTGCCCTGAGGGCAGCAATATATCAGGGCTGCCCTTAGGGCAAACATACATTTCCTATTCTTAAAGTATGGCATAGTGTATATCTACCAATCTGCCCTGAGGGCAGCAATATATCAGAGCTGTCCTTAGGGCAAGCATACATTTCCTATCCTTAAAGTATGGCATAGTGTATATCTACCAATCTACCCTTAGGGCAGCGATATATCAGAGCTGCCCTAAATGCAATTATACATTTCCTATCCCATCTACCAAGCTGCCTTGAGGGCAGCAATATATCAGAGTTGCCCTCAGGGCAAACATACTTTTCTTTTCCTAAAATATGACATAGTGTATATCTACCAATCTGCCCTGAGTTTAGCAATATATCAGAGCTGCCCTAAAGGTAGACATACATTTCCTATCATATATACCAAGTTGCCCTGAGGGCAGCTCAAATATATTGCTGCCCTCAGGTCAAACATACATTTCCTATGCTTTAAATATGACAGTGCGTATATCTACAAATCTGCCCTGAGGGTAGCAATATATCAGAGCCGGCCTCAGGGCAAACATGCATTTCCTATCCTTAGAGTATAGCACAGTGTATATCTACCAATCTGACCTGAGGTCAGCGATATATCAGAGCTGCCCTCTTGACAGATTTACATTTCCTATCCTATCTGCCAAGCTGCCCTGAGGGCAGCAATATATCAGAGCCCTCCTCAGGGCAGTTATACATTTCCTATCCTTTTTAACATTCTGCCCTGAGGGCAGCAATATATCAGAGCTGCCCTTAGGGGAAACATACATTTCCTATCCTTAAAGTATGGCATAGTGTATATTTACCAAGCTGCCCTGAAGGAAGCAATATATCAGAGCTGCCCCCAGGGCAAACAAATTTATCCGTTCCTTAAAATATGGTATAGTGTATATCTACCAATCTGCCCTGAGTTAAGCAAAATATCAGAGCTGCCCTAAAGGCAGACATACATTTCCTATCATATATTCCAAGCTGCCCTGAGGGCAGCTCAGATATATTTCTGCTTTCAGGGCAAACATACATTTCCTATCCTTGAAATATGACAAAGTGTATATCTACCAACCTGCCAAGAAGGCAGCATATATCAGAGCTGCCCTTAGGGCAGACAAAAATTTCCTTTCCTATATACCAAGCTGCCCTAAGGGCAGCAATATAATCAGAGCTGCCCTAAGGGCAGTTAAACATTTCCTATCCATATCTACCAAGCTGCCCTGAGGGCAGCTCAGATATAGTGTATATCTACCAATAGAAATATATCTGTCCGTGCTAGCGTGTGTTATTAATTTTACTACACCGAACAAACACTGTTGTTTTCGAAAATTTGCTTAGAATGTAGTCAAGTGTCGATCGAGACTCGCCACAGTGAAGCGTTCTACTTATTGCTCGATCGTAATGCTACATGAAGTTGAAGGTCAACTTAAATTAATGTCTATAAAACAAAGACAGTGTTGTTAAAGCTTTTCTCGTTTAATCCTTAATGTACTAAATGTCTTCTACTTCAGGTCAAGCTAATTTCTTGTACCTTTACAAAACCCATTGCTTTACAGAAAATTCCAAGCAAATGTACGCGATGATATGGTACGCGAAGAAAGGACGCGCGGTATTCCAGAACGTGGTAGCGGGCTATATCACTGCACGCTACAGGGCTATATCAGCGCACGCGACAGGGCTATATCACTTAAGCCACGTTCTATCACTTTTTGTTTTATATCACGTGAGTGAGGCTCAGCCAATCACAGTACCTGTATAATACGTGAGGTGTAATAATTTAAGGATAGGGAATGTATGTTTGCCCTGAGGGCAGCTCTGATATATTGCTGCCCTCAGGGAGGCTTGGTATATATGATAGGAAATGTATGTCTGCCCTTAGGGTAGCTCTGATATATTGCTGAACTCAGGGCAGATTGGTAGATATACAGAATGTCATATTTTAAGGATAGCAAATGTATGTTTGCCCTGATGGCACCTCTGCAATATTGCTGCCCTCAGGGCAGCTAGGTAGATGGGATAGGAAATGTATAACTGCCCTGAGGGCAGCTCTGATATTTTGCTGCCCTCAGGGCAGATTGGTAGATATACACTATGCCCTACTTTAAAGGATAGGAAATGTATGTCTGCCCTGAGGGCAGCTCTGACATATTGCTGCTCTCAGGGCAGATTGGTAGATATACACTTTGTCATATTTTAAGAATAGGAAATGTATGTTTGCTTTGAGGGCAGTAATATATCTGAGCTGCCCTCAGGGCAGCTTGAGAGATGGGATTGAAAATGTATAACTGCCCTGAGGGCAGCTCTGATATATTACTGCCCTCAGAGCGGATTGGTAGATACGATAGAAAATGCCATGAGGGCAGCTCAGATATATTGCTTCCTTCAGGGTTGCTTGGTAGATATGATTGGAAACGTATGTCTTCCCTTAGGGCAGCTCTGATATATTGCTACCCTCAAGGAGGCTTGGTATATATGATAGGAAATGTATGTCTGCCCTTAGGGCAGCTCTGATATATTGCTGAACTCAGGGCAGATTATACATTTCCTATCCCATCTACCAAGCTGCCTTGAGGGCAGCAATATATCAGAGTTGCCCTCAGGGCAAACATACTTTTCCTTTCCTCCGGCTCGGGCATCATCAATATTACCGTCATGAGCACCATCCCTTGGGCGGGCAACAAATCGTGATCTTGGCCTTGCTGGCGTGTGTTATTATTTAAGTATGGCACAGTGTATATCTACCAATCTGACCTGAGGGCAGCAATATATCAGAGCTGCCAACAGGGCTGTTATACATTTCCTATCCCATCTACCAAGCTGCCTTGAGGGCAGTAATATATCTAAGCTGCCCTCAGGGCAGACATACAGTTCATATCCTTACACATGATCAGTGCATAATGCATAGCAGTAACGTCATTGAATGTTGTGCACATGTTTACTCCGCTCTAAGCTGCCCTAAGGGCAGCGCTGCCCTCAGGTCATTTCTCAGTTGCAATTTCTGCCACCTGCGTTCTGCCTTAACGGTATCCTTAACGCATTAAAACATTTGGAACGCTATATCGTCACAATACAGTTGGTGCTAAGAATGAGTGACTTCGTAATAGTGACTGGGAAATATTTCATTTCAAAATCTTATTTTCTGACCCTATGTGTTGATTGTCAGTTGACCTTGTAGGTGATCAAATTTATAAATAATTAATTAATTACGGCTTTTTTTAACCACCGCAGTGCGCATGCAGATGCTTTGCAAACAAGTGCTATGTCCAAAATTGCTGAGTTTACGGAGATGGTGTGAGTAAGATCGTCAACGGCTGCCGATCTCTGAGTGTAATCGCAACCAGACCCAGCCTAGGTAAAGTTACCGCCTTAGAGGAGAAACCGTATAAAATACCCCCTTTTAATTTAATTGTGACAGTGTGCTTTGGTACTCTTAGAAGGTCGTTGACAACAGAGAGAATCGAATAAAATATGGACAAGACGGCAGGCAATAAGTATGCGGTGGCTTTCCGGTATCTAGCTCTCTTTTTATCCAAAGTGGAATAAAAATACCCTCAACCGACAACCCAATAGCCCTTCCTTTGTCCTGTCATTTCAATATTTATTTGATTTTCTTTGGCCTCTGTATTACTTAAATTTAATATATTTCTTTGATTAATGTTCTTGTTTTGACAGGTGTGATTTGAAGAATTGTAACTCCTACTGGCATATTGAAGAAAAACCAATTTGTATAGAATTGTTAATAATTATCATGAACATCAAACAGTGTTTTTCATCAATAGAAATATTAATAACTGCAAAACAAACAGTATCCAAGTAACATATATCTTTGAATGTTCGGTGTCGCGTACAAATGCGATAGCTCCGATATGTTGAACTTCACTTTTTTATTGCGCTTTTATTTTTATCAGTCCTCTTTGCTCTGTTTCTCAAGACAACAAATTAATTATACACATCGTAGAGTGAATAGAGAGTATACATCATCACACAGAGAAGTAGTGGGGCCCAAAGCTTGCTTGCTCAACTGACGTAGTAGAGTGTAGGCCTTTATCCGTAGCATAGGGCCTCACCGGTATTTCGCTTGAAAACACGTCGCGTCACCGTGGTGCACACATAAAGTTCGTCAGTATAAAAGGGTCACCTCTTAAAGCCAGGGCTAGCTATAGAGCCGACATTTATGTTTTAGCAGAGCGTTGTTTGTAATAATTGAGAGATTTCTCGCGGGCGAGTTTGCCTCTTGGCTGGCTACGAACGCGAGTGGACCGGCATTTATTTCCGTATCAGTGGATGAAGAACAAATGAGAATGGGCAGACTTTTTTTTCTCACAAGCGGGCAGGGGTTGGCATTCGCTACAACGATCAGAGGCTCAGCGGTCAGTATAGGTCAATTAACCGTAGCTAGGGAGCAATGTTTTCAACTAGTTCAGCTGGAAGGGTGCGTGATCTTCGTTGTCGTTTATAACGACGAAAGATCAGCTGCAATATTTCAATTGGTCAGAGCTGAGGCACGGAGAGGAAAACTAAAGGGGTTTGATGGGTACATTCAAATCGGAAGGCAGTCAGAATCCATACTCATATCTAAATAAAAAAGGCAAGAATATTACGTGGCGTCCCGAGACTTTAAATATAACGCCCCTTAAAACAACTTGCGCTCAAAATATCGATGACCTCCATCTCAATTCCAAAAATATGACAACACCTGGAGATTATGGATCAAGATATTTTTCGTGAGATTAACTTTATCCAACAGTTCGAGATGAAAATTGGTGACTTTGTGATAGTGGTGGGAAAATATGTTATTTTCAAATATGTTGATTCCTGTTCCACTCTCAGCGTGTTGAACTGTCCAGTATTCAGCTTGCCAACACAGACTGTGTACGTGTACTGTGCATTTGTATTGACAAATGACTTTCTGTCTGGAGTCCAAATCAATTATAACCGACAGTGTTTACATATAGAGGCTTTGTTGATAAACTGAATATTGTGTTTCAGCATGATGTAGGAAGACAGAAAAAACTTGCATTTTATACATTGCATAGAAATATTGAAAAATGCAATTGCAGCTTCTGTCCTGTTACAAGCTCTACTTGGTGTTTTCTTATGTAAATTCAATGGCATTCATACATTTTTATTTTTTTTCGAAATAAATGTAATAAAATGAAACAACATGTTCTAGATTTCGTTTAACTGTTACTAACATTAGAACCATTGAACGACAAAAAATGTGTCGTTTATTTTTCATTACATTACCCACCAAACTATGGAATGTGAAAATGGAAATTATACCAAGGAACCAAAATATTGTCAGGACTCCCCTTTTAGCAAAACTTCCAAGTCCCCCTTCTACTATCCCAGAATTTTAACCATCCCCGATTCCTTTAGCCCCCGCTCCTCACCGGTATTAGTGAATGCAGCCTTAGAAATAAAAGCCTTCGTAAAAATTATGCCATACACTCCTGAAATTACAACGTTCTGAAATTACCAACCGGTAAATTGAACAGAGCTTATACAAAGCAATAATTCTTTCTATGTTGTGTGTGACATTTCAGTATTTGTTTTAATGTGCTTAAGCCCTGGTATTACATTTGATACACATTTTTATAAGTCATTTTCTTTTTAATTACAGATGTAATATTTACCCCTGCTGGCACAGGTCAAGTGAGACTAATTTATGAATAATAAAATCATTCATAACTAACTTCAAAACAAACAGTGTCTGGGTCATAAATTTCTTTCAACGTTTGGATTTCAATATAACTGTGATTTGGCCGTTGTATTTGCTTGTTATCTTGTTTTCATTGTGTTTATCTGTCTCTTTCGCCTATCGTTTTTCATGATAACAAATAAATTCGAACATACATAGCGATGTACACGGTGATGCAAGCCTTATCTATGGCGTAATGTCTGATTGGATAGGGAACGGAGGCTTGACAGTAGTTGTAAAGTAACATTCATCTGGGCAAAGTTGTTCATATCAGGAAAATGTTGTGAGAGATTTCTTGTCATAGGGTAGGTTTCTCTGATGACCGTGAACAAAGGGCAGAGGACGCACGGGTGGACAATTTTTCTCGTTGACAGGGGAGAGGCCACAGTGCCATTTATTGTTAAGAGGCTTAGCAATCAGTACATCCCTGTTAAACGTTGCGATCAGTGTTTAGAATGTCCTCGGCCGGAAGAGAGTGTGACCGGCGTTAAGTTGTCGTTTTGATAGCAAAAGGTCAGCGAGAATTTTTCAATAGTCAAAGTTGAGGTAGGCACAGGGGCGAACTCATGGCCGAACAGCAACCAATATCATTATTTACTCTCCAAATAGCGCCCGCATCGAGGTTTTGCGTCATAAATCACGCTCAGTAAGTACATTTCCTTCGGCAATTACCGTTTTAAGACCGGGGTGTCACGAGTCAAAGAAAAATCTTCGCTCTCACGAAACGCAAAATTGTGTTCTCTGTCAACCTGCTGTTTAACTTTTACCAGCGCTGGTAAACAAAAACCACTGTACACACCAGATGCAAACAAAAAAAAAACGCGCCTTCAAAAAAAACGCCTTTTAACACATTTTGCTACAGCCAGGTCAGCTGACTCTGTATCACTTAATTTATTAATAGATTTTCATTTATGCATTTACTGTAGCAAGGAACATTTCCGTAAACATTTTTACAGATTTTCGCAATGATAGGCAATTTCGTATGGCAATATAAAACCATTCACATCAAGATACACTTTTGTATTTCCCCGGAAAACAGACACTACAGCAGGGAATGAAAAAAAAAGACTCGGACATACTCATGAACTTATATCATATGGTGCGTTTCATATTTTGGTCATCAAAGGCCATATTCACATTTAAACAGTAAGGCAGGAATTTTACGAGGTGCCCCTTAGTTTTAAACCAAACGTCCCTAAAATGATTGGTAGCGCCCAAATATATCGAGGAACACCAGCGCGAATGTACGATATGACGACATCGTGAGATTATGAATCTAAAATATTTTTCACAATATGGGAGTTATCAAACAGCTCGAGTTGAGAATTTTTGACTTTCTAGTAGCGGCTTGAAAATATATCATCTAGAAATATGTTCTTTTCCCTCATGTATTGCATTCGAGATGATACTATAATTAAAAGGCGGAGTTTCAAAACCTCTGAATTTTCTGCGTCTGAAGCATATTACAACCACGGTATATGAGTGTGCTGTTCAAACATATAAGCAAAATGCCATAAGACTGAATAATATGACGCCGTATAATCCTGAATGACAGTTTTACAATTATCAACCGGTTTATAGAACAGAGTTGAAATCTCTGACGACAGACAAAGTAATAATGCTTTCTTTGTCGTGACATTCGAGTGCTCGATTGAATTTGTTTAAGAACGGGTATTATATCTATAATATACGTTTTTGTGAGTCATGTTCTTTTTTATTGCAGATGTAGATAAAGAATATTTACCCCTGCTAGTACAAGTGAAATCAGACTAATGTACAAATAATAGATTCATTTATAGGCCTAAATAACGGCAAAACAAACAGTGTCTTGGTCACAAACCTCTTCGAACGTTCGGTGTCAAATAAAAGTGTGATGGAGCCGTTGTTTTCGCTTTTTTTGTTTGTTTGTTTTTGTTTTCGTTTTGTTTATTTTTTCTGTCTTCATTGCCTGGTTTTTCATGATAACAAATGCACCTACGCAGCAAATATTTGCATGCATTAAAAAATATTGCGAAGAGCCTTGAGGGAGCACACTCAAACGGCGCTCTTAGCTTGCTTACGCTGGTGATGTACAAGCACAGGGTAAAGGAGTCAGTCCCCTGGGTGGGGGAGGGGTTGGGTTCTTTGTGCACGATGGAAAGGAATATTCATATGCAAGGATGGGCTCACCTCCCTGAGTCACGGGTGATATTTAGAAAAAAAAAAACACGTTTATTTTAAGCGATTTCTTGGCAGACAGGTGGGTCAAGTGTATCTGCTGGCAGTGAACGAGTGCTACGGGCGGGTGATTTCTTACCGTATTCGTTGGCATAGACACTTTTCTCCTTAGCTGAGCACGAGTGTCATTTATTGCTAAGAGTCTAAGCGATGAGTAAAACTCTGTTAAACACCACAAGCAAATTTTAGAACGTCTTCAGCTGAAAAGAGCTTGACAAGCGTTGTCGTTTATTACAGCACAACGGTCATCGAGAATTTGTAATGGTTAGAATCTAGGTAGAGAGAGGGACGAACTCATGGCCAAACAGAAACTGTCATTCCATATTCAACACCTGCCTTGAGGTTTGTGTCATAAGTCGCTGTGAAACTAAATCTCTGTCGGTCACCGTGTCACAGACGAAGTAAGCTCTCACAAACAGGCGATTTATGCGATCAGCTGTTTTCTTTTCCAAGTTGTTCACTGGTGAACGTGAAAACGCAGTACCCACTACTTGCCTGCAAAAAATGCGTTCGAGTGCCGTTTTGCTCGAGCAAGGTCATCTGAACCTATATCACTTAATTTGGTGACAGATTTTGATTATCTGTAGAGAGGAACATTTCATCGGCACTTTTACAGATTTTCGCAACGACAGGCAAAGTCCTACGTTAATAACAAGCCATTCACATGAAGATACGCTGTTCTGTTACTTTATTACCCCGGAAACTAGACACTACACGAGTGAGTCAAGAAACAAATACTCACGAAGTTGTATCACTGTGTGCCACTGAGTTGAAATCAGCTAGCTCCGCTTTGACTGTTGTGACCTTTGCACTAATCAAGCTCCATATTGTGGCAGCATAACTGCCCTAAACATAGTCACATCCAAACACCCGAGTGTTGAATGTTCAAGGAAATCCATAATAGAACACCATAATATTGTAAAATGTGCGCAAGGCGAGCCTGTCGAGTAGACAAGCCTGTTCAGAAACACACTGAAAATAACACTGGCAGTTCAACCAAACCTGCCCATGACCGCGCTAGATCACTGACCAGCGACGTCTTAACGATAAGCTAAACCTAATATTTGTTTTCATAAAAAAAAACACATACGATTAGAAATATAGGTTTGTGTCGGAATACGTGCCACTTGTTCTGACAGCGGATGTGACAAATCAAATTGCTAAACAATATCCATGCACTGTTCAAATATGACAGTGTTTACTGCCACCAAGAAATATTTGAAGTTGATAAAGTGCCTTCAAGGTGAAATTATGATATTTGTAAATTATGATATTTGTATATGCTTATTGGAAAATACACTCTATCTTCGGCAATATTTTCAGCTCATTTATTTTGAGTGTTGACGTGTCTTCAAACTTCCGTTTTGCTCAGTCGAAAAGGGTGGGCCAGGCGGCTTTTTCGGCGGTACGTCTTTTATGATTGTAAAATTTGACTAAATCCTGATGTAAGTACAGAAGGTAAATTTAAGCCAGCACATGTCATTTTTGGCTACTGCAACTTCATCTGATCTCGTTATTAAGGGCAGGGTCGATGGCCTCATATAGAGGCTCTGTTGACAAAGTGAATGTGATCGATTTTAGCATGCTGTAGGGAGATAGCAAGAAACTGTATTTGACATTGCGTAGAAATATTACAAAAAACTATCAGCAGTTACAGCTTCTGTCCTATTACAAGATATACTTCTTTGTTTTTCATTTGAAAATTCAATGGCATTCATGCATTTTTTCAGAAAATGAGACATGGTTATAGATTTCGTTTAATTATTACTAAAATTAGAACCATTCAAAGACAAATATATCTTATTCATTTTTCATTGAATTACCTACCAAACAAAGAAATATTAAAATGTTAAATATAATAGGGACCCAAAATATCGTCAGGTCTCCCCCTTTACAAAGAGCAAAACTTTTAAGTCCCCCTTCTATTGCCCCCAGAATTTTACCCCCTCCTCCTCCAGCCACCACCACTCACAAGTATTTGTCAATGCAGCCTTATAAATAAACGCCTCAGTAAACAATGATACCATACACTCCAGAAATTACAAAGTTTTGTGTTCCTTATTTTTTGTTTGCATTGCGCTTGTCTATATTTTTCGCGTATCGTTTTCATGATAACAAATAAATGTGACCGTACATAGCGATGTACACGGTGATGCAAGCCTTATTCATGGTTTAATGTCTGATTGGATAGGGAACAGAGGCTTGACAGTGGTTGGAAAGTAACATTCATCTGAGCAAAGTTGTTCATATTAAGAAAAAGTTGTGAGAGATTCCTTGTCATACGGGTAGGTTTCTCTGATGACCGTGAACAACGGGCAGAGGACGGGAGGACGGGCGGGTGGACAATTTTTCTGGTTGACAGGGGAGAGGCCACAGTGCCATTTATTGATAAGAGGCTTAGCAATCAGTACATCCCTGTTAAACGTTGCGATCAGTGTTCAGAACATCGTCGGCCGGAAGAGAGTGTGACCGGCGTTAAGTTGTCGTTTTTGATAGCAAAAGGTCAGCGACAATTCTTCAATGGACAACGTTGAGGTAGGCAGAGGGGCGAACGCATGGCCGAACAGGAACCAATATCATTATTTATGCTCCATATAGCGCTGCCTCGAGGTTTTGCGTCATAAATCACACCGAGTCAGTACATTTCCTTCGACAATGGCCGTTCCCAGACCGGAGTGTCACGAGTCAAAGAAAAATCTTCGCTCTCATGAACAGCAGAATTCTATTCTCTGTCAACCTGCTGTTTAACTTTTACCAGGGCTGGTAAACAAAACACTGTACACACCAGATGCAAACAAAAAATTATCTCCTTCGAAAAACTCCTTTGAACACAGTTTGTTCGAGCCAGGTCAGCTGACTCTGTATCACTTAATTTATTAATAGATTTTCATTTATGCACTTACTGTAGCTAGGAACATTTCCGTAAACATTTTATAGATTTTCGCAATGATAGGCAATTCCATATGGCAATATAAAACCATTGACATCAAGATACACTAGATACACTTTTGTATTTCGCCGCAAAACAGACACTACAGCAGGGAATGAAAAAAAGACTCGGACATACTCATGAACTTATATCATATGGTGCGTTATAGAGGACATATTTTGGTCATCAAAGGCCATATTCACATTTAAACAGAAAGGCGGGTGCCCCTTAACTTTTAACCAAACGTCCCTAAAATGATTGGTAGCGCCCACATATCGAGGAACACCAGCGCAAATCTACAATATGACGACATCGTGAGATTATGAATCTACAATATTTTTACGATATGAGAGTTATCAAACAGCTCGAGTTGAGAATTTATGACTTTCTAGTAGTGGCTTGAAAATATATCATCTTGAAATATATTCTTTAACCTCATGTATTGCATGCGAGATGATACTATAATTAAAAGGCGAAGTTTCAAAACCCCTGAATTTTCTGCGTGTGAAGCATATTACAACCACGGTATATGAGTGTGCTGTTCAAACATATACGCAATATGCCATAACGCTGAGTAAATATGACGCCGTGCAATCCTGAAATGACAGTTTTACAATTATCAACCGGTTTATAGAACAGAGTTGAAATCTCTGACGACAGACAAAGCAATAATTCTTTCTTTGTCGTGATATTCGAGTGCTCGATTGAATTTGTGTAAGAACGGGTATTATGTCTTTGATATACGTTTTCGTGAGTCATGTTCTTTTTTATTGCAGATGTAAATAAAGAATATTTACCCCTGCTAGTACAAGTGAAATCAGACTAATTTACAAATAATAGATTCATAACTGCAAAACAAACAGTGTCTGGGTCACAAACCTCTTCGAACGTTCGGTGTCAGATAAAAGTGTGATGGAGCCGTTGTTTTCGCTTGGTTTTTTTTGTTTGTTTTTGTTTTCGTCTTGTTTATTTTTTTGTCTTCATTGCTTGGTTATTCATGATAACAAATGCACCTTTGCAGCAAATACTTGCATGCATTAAAAAATATTGCGAAGTGCCTTGAGGGAGCACACTCAAACGGCGCTCTTAGCTTGCTTACGCTGGTGATGTACAAGCACAGGGTAAAGGAGTCAGTCCCCTGGGTGGGGGAGGGGTTGGGTTCTTTGTGCACGATGGAAAGGAATATTCATAGGCAAGGATGGGCTCACCTCCCTGAGCCACGGGTGATATTTAGTGAAAAAACGTTGATTTTAAGTGATTTCTTGGCGGATAGATGGGTCAAGTTTATCTGCTGGCCGTGAACGAGTGCAACGGGCGGGCGATTTCTTACCGTATCCGCGGGCATAGACAATTTTAGCTGAGCACGGGTTTCATTTATAGTCCAGTCAATTTAGGGTTTAACCTAGGACTAATTGCAACAGAAATTATTTCTTCACCATGACCTTTGGAAAGGTCTCACTAATGACATATTAAAAGTATAGGAAAATCTAAGGGGTGCAAATTGGTTAAATTTGCATATATTCAAATTAGCTATATATCGCCTTTAAAATGACTGCTATACTCACATTTTGGGCATGTAAACTGAATTCAAGTGACTTTTTTCATTGCAACACAATTCAGTAAGGTTCAACACGTTATTTTCTAAATGTCAAATATCATGCAAATTAACTAATTTGCATATATTGGCCGTTTTTCCATTATTTCAGACAAAATGAATGTTTAAGGTCGTATGTAAACAAATTTTTCTCTATGACATTGTTAAGTTTTTGCAAGAATTATCAATTCCATACCAAAAAATATGAGGTTGACCTAATTTGCATGCTAATTATTTTGATACAAAAGGCCTAATTTGCATAATTGACCAAAACGGTCTTCTAAATACAATAATACTACAATAGCTTCCATTGACATTTTCTGGTTATTCAAAATTGCAATGAATAAATAAAGAGAAGAGTTTCAGAATTACTTTTTAAATAAAGGGAATCAGAATACTTTCTTTGGATATTCTTCTTTCTTTTACGACGTTAAGGTTATTCATGGAAAATCATTGGACGTGTTCAATTTTTTGACATCCATTGTCAATAGTTAAGTCATTTTCTCCTACAACATGTTCGATTGCAGTAAAATGTTTGAAGGAAATTTTTATGCTTTTGGTCACTTTTTTCAATGACGATTGAAATATTCAGTTACTAATAAACGGTTCACCACACAATTGTGCCTGTGAATCATCTTTCTCATCATTGAACTATTGATCAGTATAAATACCAACATCATTTGAATGACCATGATTGTGGTGGTAATGACAATGATTATGATGATCATTACCATATCATAAATTTCTTCCTTTTCCTCCCTGTTCACATCTTCCTCTAGGTGGTTCATTTGTTTACAGCCTGAATCCTTTTGTTGACAACAGAAAGTCTAGATTTTGTTTTCTGTCAGGGTTATTGAGG
>LD359275.1:39664-53798 GCA_001465055.1 Ptychodera flava | reverse complement strand
AATTATATCACTACATAATTTTCGAACTTTCTTCCTGTCGCTTTGAATGGTGTCATTTTGACCAAACTTGGCGAATAAACTCCTGACATAATACCATTTAGTTTACGCTTTTAATAAAATGGTGTCACCACGCTACTTTTTACAATATCTCCAGGTGAATGGGTAATTTGCGCCATATAAATGGGAGAGAAATGTTAATTTTTCGCTCATATTGAATAAAAACCAGCTTCCTAGGGGGTCAAAATATGACAAGGTTATAGGTCACATGTATTTCTAAGAGACTGGGTCAAAAAAAATAGGTAAAAGCGTAATTTCAACAATGACAGGTGATGTTAAATACATGCGCTACAAAATAACTCATTTGCGGCAGGCTGGAGTTAAATCTGCGCAGAAGCGTTCTAAAGCGTGTGCGCGTCCGAATTCGTCCTCCTTTACCTTAACAGGCACGTTACACACAGTCAAAAGTATATCTGATTTACCAATGACCACATAACCTGGTCTTTAATTACATTTTACCAACACTTAATCTATATTAGTAATACCGGCAAGGGTGAAAATAGAGGAAAATAGAGCTGAAACACAAATTTTCCTCAGCCTCCCTTAGTACAAAGCGTTGGTTATTTGGCCAAGCATTTCGATATGCATTAAGATAATCCAAATCTGCCAGTAAGTTCCAAATATTATTGACATTATGCAAATTCTCTAGATAATTGAAACGAACTATACGAATCAATCATTGTTTATTTTTACAGGGCTTTTCATTCTGTATGCCCTATTAGTATATAATCATTACAATGAGTTAAAATACAGAAAATAATCATGTCAATTTCTTTGCACTGAGCAAAATGTTCATTCAAGTTATAAAATGTTCATCTTTCGATAGGAAGTACTTAAAGTAATAAATAACTTAAACAAGTAGTGTCTCTTAATGTAACTTCTCATTTTACTGATAATATAATTAAAATAAGTTGACGTCAATTTGAAAAATTAATGAAAATTATTTTTATGATTATCATATAGGATTTATGCACATGAGGAATCGTTTAAAATTAGGTAAAATAAATTTAGCAATGTTAGTAAAAAATTCCAATCTCTCTTTACGATATTGTATAATATTTCAAGTTTCAAATATTATATTTAATAGAGTGTCGGTATTTCCTATAAAATCCTTTACAATCAGCCCTGTTGCACAATGTAGATTGTATTAGACTTTGAATATACCTTTTCTTGGACATTTCAGCATTTAAGGTGAGAAATAATTCATGTTCCCATTAGAAAAAGGAAGTGAAATGGTTGACTTATTGGACTAAGAATTTCTTTATTGCTGTAAGATACATTTGAAAACTGCCTAAACTAAAAACAAAAAAATGATCTTACATCGTCATTACCATGTCAGCTTATCTCTTAAATCACTTTCGTATGTAGATTATCAGCAACAGGTTTGTATAGCATCTATGAGCCATTTAGCATTTTTGGTAAAATTTAGCTGTCTTATGCACAACTTCATTAAAGGCACTTTCGCGATCCCTGGGATCGCCTTTGCTCTATAGTCTGTAAGAGGATTATGGAGGTATGATAGCCTTTTGCTTTCCATTGAAATTGTAATTTGGTGTGTAAATTTTCTGATGAGGCAATGTGGTGCCAACAAAGGCCTTTAAACTTGCGGTATGTAATTTCCATGACCCTACTAAAATTTACAATGAAGAAATAGTTCTAATGATCTCGGTTGTTTTTAACATAATATATATAGTCATTTATAGGTCAAAGAAAGGGAAAAGTAAAGTGGTAGGAGGGGCACATTGCAGTTATGTAAAATGAGGAATCTTAAATGATATGATGCATTGCCTACACACATAAAAATACATTAAATAATCAAATTGCTTGAATAAAATGTCAATTTGCTCAATATATTTTTAAGAAATCTATTAACAGCAATGATATCATTCCATTACTGAGTTTTATATTTATTCAAATTATGCACTGTCTCACCTCTTCCTCTTAGAGTTTATTAGTCATTTTGTTTGTCATTCTATAGAGTGGAAACAAAAACTACTTGTTGTGTAGATTAAATATAATTTTTAAGTGAAATGCAGTGAAAAGTGAAACACAGTGGCAGCCATACTTGATTTACGCAAATTAGGAATATTTCTCGGGTGATAAAATGTATTCAAAAATATTACCTGGTCAAAAAATAAGATTAATGCTTACATTACTTGAACAAAATGTCGCATTTTTCTCAATTCAATATGCATATTTCTTTTATCAGTGAATGTATTGCACCCATTATCCGTTTATATCTATGCAAACTAGGTTAATGTTATACCTCTTAGACTGTATTGGACTTTACGTATGTCATTCTAGGACCTCTCTAAAATACACAATAAAAATAACTCTATTGCTGTCAGAAGTAGCTTAAAATAGTTATTAATTACGGATATACAAAGAAAAGCGAAGTGTTGTGGCGGCCATATTGGATTTATGCAAATGAGGAATATTTCTATGACGACAAAATATTTCAATTAACATTGCCTAAACCAAAAACACAAGGCAAATAGGCCAAAAACCTGCATATATCATGTTTAGCCAAATATTTTTAGTAGAAACATTCTATTAGCACCTAGTTTGTAACCATAATCTTTTTGCATTTCTGCAAATTAGGCATTGTTCACATTTTTAGATTGTACTAGGCTTTTAGTATGTGATTGTAGGACTTCTATGAAATACCAGTGAACAAATTATTCTGTTGCTGTCAGAAGTAGCTTAAAAAGAGTTATTAATTGGAAAAAATACAAAGAAAAGTGAACGTTGTGGCGGCCATATTGGATTTATGCAAATGAGGAATATTTCTATGACGACTAAATATTTCCATCAACATTACCTAAACCAAATACAAGGCAAATAAGCCAAAAACCTGCATAACATATCATGCTTATCCAATTATTTTTAGCAGAAACATTCTATCAGCACTAAGTTTGTAACCATAATCTTTTTACCTCTATGCAAATTAGGCACTATTTACAATTCAGATTGTACTAGACTTTTAGTATGTTATTCTAGGACTTCTCTAAAATACAATGTGAAAAAAATATTCTATTGCTGTCAGTAGTAGCTTAAAAATAGTTATTAAATGGAGAAAAACAAAGAAAAGTGATGTGTTGTGGCGGCCATATTGGATTTATGCAAATGAGGAATATTTCTATGACAACAAAATATTTTCAACAACCTAGCCTAGACGTAAAACGAGGCATATAAGCCAACAAACTTGTATTAAAATCATGTTTAGCCACATATTTTAAGTAAAAACCATCTATCAGCGACAATTTTATACCCATGAGCCCCCTTTACATTTATGCAAATTAGGCACTGTTGCACCCCTTAGATTTTATTATACTTTTAGTATGTTATTTCTAGGACCCTTTCAAAATGCATGGTGAAGAAACAATTTCTGTTGCAATTAGTCCTAGGTTGACCCCTTTTTTGGCGTAGATTGACTGGACTATATTGCTAAGAGTCTAAGCGATGAATAAAAGTCTGTTAAACACCGCAAGCAAATTTTAGAACGTCTTCAGCTGAAAAGAGCTTGACAAGCGTTGTCGTTTATTACAGCACAGCGGTCATCGAGAATTTGTAATGGTCAGAATCTAGGTAGAGAGAGGGACGAACTCATGGCCAAACAGAAACTGTCATTCCATATTCAACACCTGCCTTGAAGTTTGTGTCATAAGTCGCTGTGAAACTAAATCTCTGTCGGTCACCGTGTCACAGACGAAGTAAGCTCTCACGAACAGGCGATTTATGCGATCAGCTGTTTTCTTTTCCAAGTTGTTCACTGGGAGAACATGAAACGCACTACGCACTACTCGCCTGCAAAGAAAAAACGCGTTAGAGTGCCGTTTTGCTCGAGCAAGGTCAGCTGAACCTATATCACTTAATTTGGTGACAGATTTTGATTATCTGTAGAGAGGAACATTTCATCACCACTTTTACAGATTTTTCGCAACGACAGGCAAAGTCCTACGTTAATAACAAGCCATTCACATCAAGATACGCTGTTTTTGTTACTTTATTACCCCGGAAACTAGACACTACACGAGTGAGTGAAGAAACACATACTCACGAAGTTGTATCACTGTGTGCCACTGAGTTGAAATCAACTAGCCCCGCTTTGACTGTTGTGACCTTTGCACTAATCAAGCTCCATATTGTGGCAGCACGACTGCCCTAAACATAGTCACATCCAAACACCCGAGTGTTGAATGTTCAAGGAAATCCATAATAGAACACCATAATATGGTATAATATGCGCAAGGCGAGCCTGTCGCGTAGACAAGCCTGTTCAGAGAAACACTGAAAATAACACTGGCAGTTCAACCAAACCTGCCCATGACCGCACTAGATCACTGACCAGCGACGTCTTAACGTTAAGCTAAACCTAATATTTGCTTTCATAAAAAAAAAAAAACATACGATTAGAAATATAGGTTGTGTCGCAATACGTGCCACTTGTTCTGACAGCGGATGTGACAAATCATATTGATAAACAATATCCATGCACTGTTCAAATATGACAGTGCTTAATGCGACCAAAAATATTTGAACAGTTGATAAAGTACTTTCAAGGTGAAATTATGATATTTGTGAATCATGATATTTGTATATGCTGATTGAAAAATATACTCCATCTTCGACAATACTTTCTTTTGTCACATCTCATTCATCTTGAGTGTTGACGTGTCTTCAAACTTCCGTTTGCTCAGTCGAAAAGGGTTGGCCAGATGGCATTTTTGGCGGTACGTCTTTTATGATTTATAAAAATTTTTACTAAATTCTGATGTCAGTGCAGAGTGTAAATATAAGCCTGCACAAGTCATTTTTGGCTAATGCCACTTCATCTTGTTATTAAGAGGCAGGGTTGATGGCCTCATATAGAGGCTCTGTTGATAAAGTGAATATGTTGAATTTTAGCGTGCTGTAGGGAGATAGCAAGAAACTGTATTTGATACATTGCATAGAAATATTGAAAACAATTATTAGCAGTTACACCTTCTGTCTTGTTACAAGGTATACTTCTTTGTTTTTCTTTTGAAAATTCAATGGCATTCATGCATTTTTATCATAAAATGAGACATGGTTCTTGATTTCGTTTAATTGTTACTGAAATTAGAACCATTCAAAAACAAAACATGTTATTTATTTTTCATTGAATTGTACCAAACCATGGAATATGAAAATGTAAAATATAGTAGGGAACCAAAATATCGACAGGTCTCCCCTTTTACAAAGAGCAAAACTTTTAAGTCCCCCTTCTGTTGCCCCTAGAATTTTACCCTCTCCTCCTCCAGCCACCACCCCTCACCAGTATTTGTCAATGCAGCCTTAAAAATAAAAGCCTCAGTAAACAGCGATACCATACACTCCTAAAAGTACAACGTTTTGAAATTACCCACCAGTTTATTGAACGGACTTAAATTCCCTCTGACAATAGACAAAGCAATAATTCTTTCTTTGTTGTGACATTTCAGTACTTATTTTAATTTGCTTCATTCCTGGTATTACCTTTGATGTACATTTTTATAGGTCATTTTCTTTTTAATTGCAGATGTAATATTTACCCCTGCTTGAACACGTCAAGTGAGACTAATTTATGAATAATAAAATCATTCATAACTAACTTCAAAACAAACAGTGTCTGGGTCACAAATTCTTTTCAAAGTTTGGATTTCAATATAAGTGTGATTTGGCCGTTGTTTTTCCATGTTGTTTGTTTTCATTGTGCTCGTCTATATTTTTCGCCGATTGTTTTTCACGATAAAAAATAAATGCGAACTTACATGGCGATGTACACGATGATGTAATCCTTATTCATGGTGTAATATCTGACTGGATTCAGAACAGAGGCTTGACAGTAGTTGTAAAGTAATATTCATCAGCTTAGAAGGGCTTAGGTGATAGCAAAGATGTTAATATTAGGAAAACGTTGTGAGCGATTTCTTGGCAGACGGTTGGGTTTATCTGATGACTGTGAACGCGACCATCCCTTAGGCCTGCGAATTATTTCTGTATCCTCGGGAAGAGGACGGGCGGGTCGAGAACAATCGGCTTTCTCGTTGAGAGGTGAGAGGTGCTATTTATAGCTAAGAGTCTAAGCAAGCAGTACACCTCTGTTAAACGTTGCAACCCCAATTCTGATAATGTCTTCGGCCGGAAGAGAATATGACCGACTCTATCATATATGATAGCAAGAGATCAGCGAGAATTTTTCAATGGACAGTGTTGAGGTAGGAAGAAGGGCGAACTCACAGCCGAACAGGAACCAATATCATTATTTATGCTCCATATAGCGCCCGCCTCGAGTTTTTGCGTCATAAATCACGCTTAGTCATTAAATTTTTTTCGGCAATGGCCGTTTCCAGACCGGAGAGTCACGAGTCACAGAAAAATCTTTGTTCCCACGAACAGCAAAATTCTGTTCTCTGTCAACCTGCTGTTTAATTTTTACCAGGGCTGGTAAACAGAAAACTCTGTACACAACAGATGTAAACAAAAAATACTCGCCTTCTAAAATCGCCTTCGAACACAGTTTGCCCGAGCCAGGTTAGCTGACTCTGAATCATTTAATTTGTTCATAGATTTTCATTTATGCATTTACTGTATACAGTAGCAAGGAACATTTCCGTAACCATTATTACAGATTTTCGCAATGACAGGCAAATTCATACGGCAATATAAAACCATTCACATCTAGACACGCTTTTGTATTACTTCATTTCCCAGGAAACTAGACACTACAACAGGACATATTTTCGTCATTAGAAGGTCATATTAACGTTTAAACGGAAAGGCAGGAATTTTACTCGGCGCTCCTGAACTTTTAATCAAACGCCCCTAAAAATGTAGCACCAAAATATCGACGAACACGAGCGCAAGTCTACAATATGATGACGTCGTTAGATTATGAATCTAAAATATTTTTCCTGATATTAGCGTTATGAGAGTTAGCAAACAGCTAGAGTTCAAAATTTTTGACTTTGTAGTAGTGGCTGGAAAAGATCTCATCTTGAAATATGTTCTCTAACCTCACGTATTGCATGCGATATGACCCAGTCGACTATATCAAAAGATGGAGTTTTAAAACCCCAGAATTTTCTGCGTCTGAAGCATATCACAATAACGGCATATGAGTGTGCTGTTCAAACATATACGCAATATGCCATAACACTGAGTAAATATGACGCCGTGCCCACGGTGCAATCCTGAAATAACAAAGTTTTACATTTATCAACCGGTTGAAAAGCGTTGGAAACTAATCCAACTGCACACAAAGCAATAATTCTTTCTGCGTCGTGACATTTCAGTATTTGTTTTAATTTGCTGAAACCCTGGTATTACATTTCTATGAGTCATTTTCTTTTTAATTGCAGATATAAATAAAGAATATTTACCCCTGCTGGTACAAGTCAAGTCAGACTAATTTATAAATAATAGATTCATTTATAATTAACTGCAGAACAAACTGTCAGGGTCACAAACCTCTTCG
This sequence comes from Ptychodera flava, assembly GCA_001465055.1. NCBI lineage: Eukaryota > Metazoa > Hemichordata > Enteropneusta > Ptychoderidae > Ptychodera > Ptychodera flava. The sequence goes on along the minus strand of LD359275.1, from coordinate 46,261 downwards.
AACGTTCGGTGTCAAATAAAAGTGTGTTGGAGCCGTTGTTTTCGCTTGGTTTTTGTTTTTGTTTTGTTTATTTTTCCTGTCTTCATTGCCTGGTTTTTCATGATAAAAAATGCACCTACGCAGCAATAGACATCAAATCAGGTCCAATAATCATTATCATTTAGGGTAACTATGAAATTTACCAGGTCCAAGGAATATATCGAAAACGACAAAGGCAATGGGGTCATCTTGAAGCACGAAATAGTGGTGTGACAAATATTTGCGTGAATTGAAACATTTGCGAGGTGCGTAGAGGGGGCACACTCAAACGGCGCTCTTAGCTTGTTTACGCTGGTGATGTACAAGCACAGGGTAAAGGAGCCAGTCCCCTGGGGTGGGGGAGGGGTAAGGTTCTTTGTGCACGATGGAAAGGAATATTCATAGGCAAGGATGGCCTCACCTCCCTGAGTCAAGGGTGATGTTTAGAAAAAAACGTTGATTTTCAGCGATTTCTTGGCAGATGGGTGGGTCAAGTTTATCTGCTGGCAGTGAACGAGTGCAACTGGGTGGGTGATTTGTTACCTTATCCGCGGGCATAGACAATTTTTCTCGTTAGCTGGCCACGGGTGTCATTTATTGCTAAGAGTCTAGGCGATGAGTAAAACTCTGTTACAAACCGCAAAGCAAAGTTTAGAACGTCTGCAGCTGAAGAGAGCTTGACAGGCGTTGTCGTTTATGACAGCTCAGCGGTCAGAGAGAATTTCAATGGTCAGAATCTAGGTAGAGAGAGGCACGTACTCATGGCCAAACATGAACAACTGTCATTATGTACATGTATGCTCCATATTCAACACCTGTCTGGAGGTTTGTGTCATAAGTCGCCGTGTAACTAAATCCCTGTCGATCACAGAGTGTCACAGACGAATTAAGCTCGCACGAACAGGCGATTTATGCGATCAGCTGTTTTCTTTTCCAAGTTGTTCACTGGTGAACATGAAAACGCTGTACCCACTACTCGCCTGCAAAAACACGCGATGGAACGCCGTTTTGCTCGACCCAGGTCAGCTGAGCCAATATCACTTAATTTGGTCACAGATTTTGATTATCTTTAGAGAGGAACATTTCATCAGCGATTTTCGCAACGACAGGCAAAGTCCTTTGAACCCGGCTCGGACATAAATGTCCGATGGCGTCATAGAGTACCAGGGGGTCAGGGTGCAAAGGGTTAATAACAAGCCATTCACATGAAGATACGCTGTTCTGTTACTTTATTACCCCGGAAACTAGACACTACACGAGTGAGTGAAGAAACACATACTTACGGAGTTGTATCACGGTGTGCCACTCGGAGTTGAAATCAGCTAGCTCCGCTTTGACTGTTGTGACCTGTGAACTAATCAAGCTCCATATTGTGGCAGCACGACTGCCCTCAACATAGTCACATCCAAACACCCGAGTGTTGAATGTTCAAGGAAATCCATAATAGAACACCATAATATGGTATAATATGCGCAAGGCGAGCCTGTCGCGTAGACAAGCCTGTTCAGAGAAACACTGAAAATAACACTGGCAGTTCAACCAAACCTGCCCATGACCGCACTAGATCACTGACCAGCGACGTCTTAACGTTAAGCTAAACCTAATATTTGCTTTCATAAAAAAACACATACGATTAGAAATATAGTTTGTGTCGGAATACGTGCCACTTGTTCTGATAGCGGATGTGACAAATCATATTGCTAAACAATATCCATGCACTGTTCAAATATGACAGTGTTTACTGCCACCAAAAATGATTGAACAGTTGATAAAGTGCCTTCAAGGTGAAATTATGATATTTGTAAATTATGATATTTGTATATGCTGATTGAAAAATACACTTCATCTTCGACAATATTTTTCTTTGTGTCACATCTCATTCATTTGAGTGTTGACGTGTCTTTAAACTTCCGTTTGCTCAGTCGAAAAGGCTGGGCCAGACGGCTTTTTCGGCGGTACGTCTTTTATGATTGTAAAATTTGACTAAATTCTGATGTAAGTACAGAACGTAGATTTAAGCCGTCTTGTTATTAAGGTCAGGGTCGATGAACTCAACTGGCAGCCTGTTGAATGTGTCAATCTATAAGTCGTATTGCTGCAACACCAATCTTAGACAGAATTCCTGGGTATTTTTAATTCAAGTCTCTACCAGCTTACAACCGAACGTAGCCTCTACATTTTAATATATTTTGCGTCTTTGTAATGTATGTTTTACTGTGGAATCATTCCTCTGAAATAAAAAGTACGAAGTCTGTGGTACGGCTCCTCCTGGGGGGACTGTGTCTATAACGAACACCGAGGATTTACCACATTATCACCTTGTATGTGTCTCCTGTGTGTTCACAGTGACTGTATCTATTCTGTCTGAGACTGAGTGATATTCATGTGTTTTGTAGATAGAGATTACGATATCCTTCTGCGAGCGAGATTTAAAATGAAAATTATAAATCAGTAGTCCGGTTCCCTAGCCCCATTTCTACCGCTGGCTGCGCTGCTTACAAAAATAGGGTCGAGTATGGGCTATTGTAAGCATTGATATCATTGGCCAATAGTACGAGTGCAGCGATTGCGTTGAATTTATTTCCAACTTGGAGCTACCTTCAAATTTAGATTTCGTATGCCCATGAGGTTCCCGAATCAATCATCCCATGTCGACAATGAATGAAATTCGAAAAATCATTTATTCATTAGTCATTGCCGTACATGACTAGCGTCACCGTGGTCACCTGGTCAGGTCTGAGAAAAAATCATAGACGATAATCGTCATTTCGCCACTAAATACCATCATAAAAAAAACAGAGTCTGAGACTTAAAAAAGTGAAATCGTGCAAACAACTTAAACGTTCGATGTTCCGTCATGTAATTTCCGAGCTTGCCACTTTAGGATGTCCTAATCACATAATCTAGTCAGTTGACTGTGGTCATTAATTTGCAGTCAAACTTCTGACTTAAACATTAGCCCGTACTTGACCCTATTTTCGTTAGCAGCGCAGCCAGCGGTAGAAATGGGTCAGGGAATCAGACTAATAAATCAGCAAACACAAGACACAGCGCCCTCAAACATACATACAAAAAGGCTGAGTGCAGCAACAGCAAAATAGAGTCTTCTCTATTTTCTCATTCTAATAAATGAATTACGTTCCACTCCATTCATTCATTAATGATGGATCAGCCAGAGGGGCAGCTTTATTATAGACAAGTAGAGAAAAGTGTACAGTACACCATATACCGGGGTGCGGAAGCTAATGGCGTTGCGAAAGCAAATGAAATGTATTACCCGCGTTACATGTGCATGCACGGTGCAGGAAAAAAACAGAGGTAAAAAACTTTAGATAAGGGAAATTCTCTGGAAACCTGTGTCCAAAAACAATGCATAACACAGGACCACGGGGTGGTGTCGGACTTCACCACTTTCTTTCATTCCCTCAATACGAAAACAAAACAACACCTTTGTTTTTGATGATAACTTGGAAGAACCAGTCTGTAGGCTGCTGAAGTGTCTGGCTAGACTGAATATCTAATTCCAAACTGCCCACTAATAGCTCCGTAGCCCCGCCCACGCACTATTTATTAAAGCCACGTGACAAATATACGTAACGTAAATTTCTCTCTATACTATCGAACCGCGAGAAATTATATTGTATGTTTCTATGCTTCCATTATTGTCTGTACTAAAATTGTATCACACAAATGGTCACATTTTTAGCAACTTTCTGACATTCATTCGACAAGTAAACACCGTAAAGTATATAGCGTATAAGAATTCGAGCCGTTGGCCTAAGTTGTGACTGCAGAGTTGATTTTACTCGTTGTAGGTGAAGAGAGGGAGGGGGAGGGAGAGACAGAGGCAGAGAGACAAAGAGAGAGACAAAGAGACAGGGGAAGAAATGGAGACAAGCAGGGGAGACAGAAAGGGACAGAGAGACAGAGACAGAGAGACAGAGAGGGACAGAAAGATAAGGACAGACAGAGAGACAGTGACAGACATGAGAGAGACTTGTTCAGAGACAGATACAGAAAGAGAGATGGGAGGAGGATGGGAGGGAATTGTAACGACATAGCTGCCCTACTTCTCCAGAGGTTTAGTATAATATGCGCAATCGTTTATTTTTGAGTCGTTGTCATTCTGTACATGCCAAAGGTCACCATGGTCACCAGGTCGCGTCAGAAAAAATCATAGACGATAATCGTCATTTCACCACTAAATACCATCATAGAAGAACAGAGTCGTTGTCTTAAAAGTGAAGCCGTGCAAACAACTTCAACGTTCGATGTTTAGTCATCTGCTTTCCGAGCTTGCCACTGTACAGACGTACTGATCACATCATCTTGTCAGGTGACTGTGCTAATTAATATGCAGTCAAAAATCTGACCCTAATTTCGTTAGCAGCGCAGCCAGCGGCAGAAATGGGCCACGGAATCCCTACATCGGCGATCTGGTGTACTTCCCTTCGCCATTGCTGTCGCTGGCTGCGCTGTGCTAACTCAGAAAGGGTAACGAGAAAATCGTACCGAAATACTTATAATTTCTCCTACTTTTGCGATCGGTGTATTCAACATATGAGCGATTTCGTAATGATCTGACTCTCGTCCGAACAATATCCCGTTGTCATAGAAAAGTTGCTAGACTTGGTTCAAGTCGGTGAATTTTTAAAAAATAAAATCATTTTTAATAGTTTCTCTTGTGTCTCTCCTATTTCGTACAAATCTATTCGGAATTTGGTAGCCCAGGCCAGGTTTTCCCAGCGATTGAATGCGTTACCTTGAGTCTGCGCAGTATAGTGAGTTAGTTTCTGCCGGATTCAACTCCCCTGTATAGCGTTCACCTCACTAGTTGCGTTCACCTCACTCACGTATTTCACAGGAGAATACAAATCATCGCGTTCACTCCACTCAAACATTCACAAATCACAGACTTGAACCAAGTCTAAAAAGCGCTAGAAAAGGTACTTCTGAGTATCGATATCTCTTGAAAATCAGCTTAGATTACGTCACATGATACAGGTTCTTATCAATATTCTTTCAGAATGCAATTCTGTTACAGAATTCCATCGATAGTTCCGATTTCAGCGACTTTTACTCGCTATGCCTACATCATATGGTGATAGTGGCCATTCATCTATTTTCGACGTATCACACCCCCTAAAATTTAAGTACAAGACCTCGACTAATCACAAATCGATTTCACCAGATAAATAAAAAGAATGATATGCAAATTGAGAATAAAACTTAGAAATTCAAACAGGAGAAATATAGACTAGCAAGTAGTTATCCTACAAATTACATCCTAAAATAATTGATTGTTTTAGCGACGTATTGACAGTAAACCAACTATCAGTAATAAACGCATTATGTAATCAGATACTAGGGCTGATCAATTGATAAAACGTGGGGCATAAACCAAGGTATCAATTTGCCGATATAAACATGGTTTATAATCTGGATGGATTAAAAGGGTTTCTTATACTTAAAAGACTGTTTATTGCATTTTCCCTTTACACATTTTAATGTTCAACATTCGTTGAATTATTTATTATTTACTTATTCATTTATTATTTTAATATTTCTCACTAAAATAAAACATTAAAATGTGCATATCTCAACTTGGAAACACACACTGCTCACATTTGTTTAATCGATCGAGAGTTTCACCATAAGTTTATCCGCGGGGTACATTTCGATGGCCATAGTCAACATTCTTTGAAATGCCCAATTTCGATCAAATTTGCATATTCTAAACGAAGGAAATATTTACAATATGTCATAAACCACTGATGGCGTACTGTATATTATGACACAGCGCGCCTCTTTGAGTACGTGTCATTATTTGCGTCCAGTGTTTACTTAAGGTGTCGAAAATATCCAGAAAGTGTAAAATACATGACACTGGCTTAGGGGCCGTGGATAATTAGAGCATGTGCACGGTAAACGCAACTAAGTTCGTTTGGCCTCAAACCCCCTCCCCTCCCAAAACGAAAGTTTGGAAGTGCGAAAATTCAACCGATCCTCAGTCTGTATCATACCTACAATAGGTAATAACGTGACTATGAATATACTGTGTTTTCAATTTGGTTCGAACTCACAACATACAGCATCCAGTCACCTAGTGAAGAAGCAACAGACAGAAATACTCGGCCAAATCACGCATCACGCATACGCTCCAACCACCACTTGCATACCCCCTCTGAAACCATTTTTTTCTCCGCACGGTGATCGAAATACAGCCAAATCCCCTCCCCCTCCTCCTCGGCGAAAGTTGCATTTGCCATGCGCGAGTTTCAATTATCCACGGCCCCTTTGCATGACAACTACGATTCCGCCTTCAACGTTTTATATTTTATGTGCTTTCTGTGCCACCTGTTATGCCATATGACTATGGCAATGTAGTCGACTCCTTTGGTTCTTCCCAATACATCGATTCGATGTCAGAAGCTCTCGGCAATCACGCGTCCCTCTTTCCACAGGTCTCATAAACATCGAAAGGTATTTCTAGCAAAGTTTTGTTGTAGCTAATAAGTTCAACAGAGGGCGCTGCCTAGACCCCCCCCCCCCCCCCCCCCCCCCCCGCCCGCCCCCTCT
>LD359261.1:41934-72871 GCA_001465055.1 Ptychodera flava | reverse complement strand
AAGATACAGAAGATCATTCAATATTCAGAACTATGAAAGACAATCTTACCAAATCAGAGAGAGATGCATTAGAATCACTCAGGAAGAAGAGGGACTGGATCATCAAAGCAGCAGACAAAGGGTCAGCTACGGTAATAATGAACAGGTCAGACTACATCTTAGAAGCTGATAAGATTCTGAACAATACAAAACATTATAAAAGACTCAAATCAGATCCCACTAACAAAATCAATATTTCTATCAAAGCAGCCATTAATGATGAATACCAACAGGGTAATATTTCCAAGTCAACCCGGGATTATCTCATTTGCAACGACCCCAAACCAGGCACATTTTACATGTTGCCCAAAATACAGAAGGAGGGCATCCCATTTAGACCAATTATTTCCACCATTAACCATCCAACACAAGGTATTTCTGAATACATAGATTATCATCTCCAACCACTAGCAGCGAAATTACCATCATATATCAAAGACACGACCCACTTTTTACAGATAATCCATAATCTAGAACACATTCCTCCAGGAAGCTCCATGATAACATTTGACGTGGTTTCTCTGTATCCAAGTATTCCCATAGAGGAAGGCATACAAGCCTGTCGTAAGGCCCTAGATCGTAGATCCGACAAGACCCCACCCACAGATACTATCATACGTTTTTTAAAATTAGTCCTCTACAGCAATAACTTTGTCTTCAACAACCAACACTTCCTACAAATTCACGGTACAGCCATGGGCCAAAAGATGGCACCTAGTTATGCCATTATATATATGGGTGACCTGGAAGAAAAAATCCTACAGGACGCACCCTCAACACCACTTCTATGGCATCGATTTATCGATGACATTTACAGCATTTTCGTAGCAAACATGCAAGCCATTAGTGCCTTCTTTAAGTTTCTCAATTCATATCATCCCACTATCAAATTCACCATAGAGATATCCAAGACGAGCATCCCATTTCTAGATGTCAAAGTTCATGTGGATGATCACGGCAAAATCATGACCGATTTATACGAAAAACCCACCGACACCCATCAGTATCTTCATTTTAATTCCTCACACCCTAGACATGTTAAACGAGGTTTACCATATAGCCTGGCCATTCGAATTTGTCGCATTTGTTCAGAAACTCATTGGAGAGACACACACCTTTCTGAACTACAATTTTCTCTCTTGGAACGAGGCTACCCACGAAATCTCGTGGTAAACCAAATCGAACGTGCCAAGACTATCCCCAGAACAACCTTACTGCAATACCATAATAAACAACCCCAATTCCGCATCCCCCTTGTCACCACCTTCAATCCTCGTCATCCCGACTTGAAAAAAGTTATCTCCTCACACTTTAACACTCTACACAAATCACCAAGATGTACACAGGCGATACCAGATACACCTATAATATCATACCGTCGTAACAGAAATCTCCGCGATCTTCTGGTTCACTCCGACATTAGTACGTCTATTACACACAAACCTGGTTTCTTTAAATGTGGCTCAAAAAGGGCATGCAATGTTTGCAAATTTTCATCGGATATCACCCATTTCACTAGCACAGCCAATAATACCACCCATGAAATCAGAAATAATATGAGCTGTCAAAGTAAAAACATCATTTATCTCATCACATGCAAACGTTGCTCAAAACAATATGTGGGTGAAACTAAGACTTCACTTAGACTACCTTTCAACAATCATCTCTCGACTACTCGCCACAATAAAGACACCCCTGTAGCCACCCATTTCAACTCTGATCAGCATGACATCAACGACATTACAATTTCCGCTATAGTGCAAATATATCAGTCAGATGATAAGCTCCGTAAACAAATCGAATCACTATGGATCCAGAAACTTAATACTCTTTCACCTGTTGGCTTAAATATCCGCCCAATATATAAATAAGTTCCCACAGCGCCCTCTCAGTCCATTTCCCGGAGGTATAAATAGCCATTCACCTGCATATCCGCACGCCAGATTCCAACCTTGGGCGTCGGACTGCAAGGTGGGTACATCATTTCCAATCGATCGACTTTCTCAGACAATTCCACAGTTTAAAATTTCGTAAAGCAATGTTTTCTTAATGTACAACATTTATTTATAAGCACGATCTTTGTATTTTCCATTATACAGTACACCTGAAGAAGCTCCAGTTTTGGAGCGAAACGTTGTGTCACAAGTTCATTAAAATACGTTGAGACCAAACAACTGGGTGTGGTAGTGTGTATCAATCAAGTTTTCTATATTATTCCACTCCACTCTCCACTGGGGATCAACTGCTGACATCCTATTGATACTATATATATATATATATATATATATATATATATATATATATATATATATATATATATATATCACAAACTACTTTAAGTGCGAAGTAATAATATCTATTTCTTAAAATTCATGTATCCCGCAATGTACAGACAGAAGAGAAAGGATTTTTAGCCCTACACTCTCATTTATATGGTTGAGACGTAACATTCTGTTTCTCGCTCATGTTAAAATAATATTTGTTTTGGTAGCGACATTTTAAAACAAATCGAAGCGTTTATTTAACAGCATAGATTTGTCAGCTTTTCTGATATAAAATGATTACATAGCTTGCTTATGTTAAAGTAACTTGATGGTTTGTCAATAATTGACCAGAAGACGTGAAAGACCCTGTTTTCGCTCTTTTAAAGTCCAAACTAACTTTGACAGCTCTGTACTATTCCTGATTTTGGAGTTACGGAACGATTATATGTGATTAGCGAAGAGTGTCTTAGAGTTGCAAGTCTTCTTCTTGTTTAGTCTCATTGATACCTTGGCCTTGTAAACGACGGCTTTGACTTGATCTTCAACGGGCATGAAGACTTGTCCCGATATTCAATCAACTGGTCAATTCTTAACGCTGGTCTCTAGTGATTACTCTCTTATTATGTGAGTTGATTATACTTGTAGTTGCCATGTGAACTCGGAACAACTACATTATAATGAACCTTTATCAGAGATCTCATACTTCGTCTGGATAAAATTTTTTCTCTAAAACTGTCTTGATTTCATAGAAACATGAAACAAAACGAAAAATTGAAATGTGTTTCCGAATTTATGATTGCCCTCAAATGATTCTGGCTAAAATAGTACCTCGAAAAGCGTAAAATAATGGTTGATTTTTAATTCCTTATTCTAATACAGATTGTCCAGGTGTCTGCACGGAATTTAAAATTTGCGATCCCGTCACTACCACCTCAAGCTGTGGATATATCATGTCTTACGGCTATCCTTATCCATATCCTTCACCAACATCTATGAGCTGGATCATCAGAGTAGAGCAAGATAAAGCCATTGAAGTAGAATTCGAAAATTTTGATATTGGTGGTGACGACTGCCAGTGCAATTTCATCAAAATCTTCAATGCACAGACACCAGACGAGTCCTTCCTCCATGGAACATTCTGTGGCAGTAAGATTCCTGACAAAGTGGTGTCAGCTACCTCTAAACTATTTCTACAATTCCATGGTGTACAAAGTGGAGACGATAAGACAAACGGATTTCTAGCAAAGTACACAGCTATTCCGTACAGTTTAAAATCATATTCGAACCAAACTAATTTAAGTAAGTAAAGGTCATTAAAACCCTTGCTCAACATTCTATTTTTACACTCTTGTCCCTCGTGCACTTGTTCAGGACTTTTCATTTAAAAGCCGGGAAAAGTCCTATATGTGTGTCTAGAGGATAAAATGCGATATTTAGATGACCTCTGCTTTCCCTGATTAATACGTCCGTCTATTCTTATCATCTTTATTAACCTAGTTGAGAAATTGAATTGCTCGCCACATAAATAAAACAGAAGCAAGTCACCACAAATGAAAACCACATAGAAACATAGCACGAAAAATACTGACAGAAAGAAAGACAGGCAGACATAAAAGCATGCACATAATTACATTTCTGCATGTTGAAATGATGTGCGTATGGTCATGTGCGCGGACCTTACTTTCTATGAAAAAATTCTGAATGATGGACCGAATCGCTCTCGGAACAAAAGACGTTTTGTAACGCTTTATATTTGTTCGTGGTATTCTCAGTCGTCCAGTCCCGTCGGTACCTTCATTGTGAAAGTCACTGTACAAGGGATGAATCGGGTCAGATAATATCTGTCTCACTTTATCAGTAAGTCGTCTGTTATACAGATCTTGAATTGGTGCCTGATGTTCCCCTATAATTCTACTGGCTTTCTTCACGATTTTCTCCAACCTGCCCTTGTCATGACCAGAAATCCCATCACCCCAGCATACAATACCAAAAGACAGAATACTCACAACTGAAGCATTGTAAAACATGGAAAGGAGTTTTTATGTTTGTTAGATAATTTAAGATCCAGGCGATCATGTTTTTGGGGACCTTCATTCTCAGTAATTTTTGAACTAAAAGATTTGGCTGAATGGTATTAAATGCACTTGAGAAATCAAAGAACATAACACGACCAGATTTACCAGCATGATCAAGATGTGAAAAAATATTGTTAAGAACCAATAAAAGTGTATCATCAGTACTCCTGTTTTGCCTCTACGCAAATTGAAATTGATCAATAAAATCTTTAACAAAATTATTAAGAACAATGCGCTCGAAAACTTTCATAAGTGCTGACGTCAGAGCAACAGGACGAAGGTCATTCATAGTTGAAACAACCGATTTTTAGGCACTTGAATAATACATGACCGTTTCCATATTTCAGAAAGAAAATTACTTTTGAAGCACATATTTAAAATGATGGAATATATGTTGGCAAGTTTATTTGCACATATTTTAAGTACTCGTGGAGATATTCTATCGGGACCGGATGCTTTTGTGGGGTTCACATTATTGAATAATGTGTTCACCTCCTCCTCATTTGTCGAAAAGAACTGATCATCATCATCATTGCGCCCAGGACTACAAAGGTGATTTCGTATTTGTATGTGTTCACTGGAAAAATCATGACGGTCGAATCTATTATAGAATGAATTGAGTTTGCTTGCATAGGTATTGTTATTCTGTGGACACAGATTGGTACTGTTGTTCGCATTGTTATGTCCACTCATAAGTTTAGACCATGCCAAACACGTTTCATATTATTGCCACTAAAGTTCTCCTCAATTTTTTCCTTGTATGCTCGTTTTTCCTTTCGGATGGTATTTTTCAGTTCCTTTTGAACTACTTTGAGTTCATCTTTATTTTTCCTGGGATGGATTAGTCGCTTTTTGTTGATCAAAGTCTTTACGGCTTTCGAGATCCACGGTTTATTTTTTGCAAATATCTTTAGTGTTTTGTTGGGTACGACAGAGTCTACACAGAAATTAATGTAATCGCCAAATTGCGTATTGGCAAGTGTCTTGCGTGCGAATACAGAACACACCAGAGTTCAGAAATTGCGGAAATGTCAGCTTGGCTTCTTTAATTACAGCATTAAACTTGACAAAAACCCTACAACACACAAGATGGTAGGCTGGGTTAAAGGTTTGTGGCATAGTTAGGAAATTAATAAATCTTTGTATCATAATTCAACTCATCGTCTGGAGAGCTAACATGCATGACTCAAATCGACAAAAATAATATTGAAGTGTCTCAATTTGGTCATAAATCTCAAGAAAACACTTTCACAGAAAGTTCAATACTTGATTCACTAGTACATCATATTCATAATACTGGATGCACAAAATAAACACCATGAATCTGTAAATTAAATACAGCAAGAAATCACTCACCTACAATGCACACGATGGCAGGGTGGTAGAGATCCTTATGTATTGTTGAGGGAGCACATTTCTGGGTATCTGATAAGTACGAATTTCTCGTGGTGGCACAGGTTACATTTTTTGCGACGTTAGAGTATGGATTATTAGCTGTCTACTCCAGGCTACAGGTGATCTTGAACTAAACAAATATATATGATAATATGACAAATATATATGATATATGTATATATATATAAACATATATATATATATATATAATATATATATATATATGTGTGTGTGTGTGTGGGGGGGTATGTTTTGTTTGTGGGGGTGTATGTGCGCGCGGAACTTGCATTTGTTTCTTTATTATAGTCTCTTTCATGTGCTGGGCAATCATCAGGACTGGTATTAATGGACCGCTTGCTACGTATATATAGTGTCAGGTGTGTATGCAAATGGGGCAGTTGTGTTAAAGTGTTGATGAGAAGTAAAAAGGAGTTTGCCTGTGAGTCCACTTTTAAGAATGAATTCTGTGCGTTTGTTTAGGAGTGTTGATTTGTCTGAACAGGTAATATGGACTTTGTCTATGGTGCAGAGGTTGCAGTGTTTTGCGATTGTATAGTAGGGCTGGGCTCTCGGTGATAGAAATCTTAATGAAGATGACCTTATAATATTGGCCAACTTTCTTAAAATTTGAATTAAAACACGTATGAGGAAAAGGGAAATGCGGTACAATATTGTAAAACATGTAGTGTAAACAAATTTTAGGAATCTGCCTTGAAAGATTATATGTCTAAATTTGCCATTAAACTAATAAATGAGATTTAGAAATGCTAGTAAGAAATTGGCTTCAAGAAAGGAAATATTATAAATCGGAAAATGACACAGAGGCAAAATGAGTAAGATGATTAACAAAGGGAATAATAAGACAAGGTCAGATGAGAAAAACAACAACTACAGATAGAATAAAAACTTCTTGAGCTTGAAAATCCAGGTAAATGTCAGACAAATTTGACATCACTGAACACTTCATTTGTTCCACCCTTCCAAGAAAAGGATGTTGACAAATAAATTCCTTCTGTTTGAGAAAATTCCGTCTAGAGCTTACCAGAAAATCCTGGTCTATGGTTTTGTCGGCTGCGTTGGTGGTTGAAGCCAGGGAAATTTACCTTCAATTGCCAGTTTGCCATGCTTCAGATTATGATTCTGTGAAAGAATAATTCTCAAGGGCTATAAGTTATTTCTGGAAGTTGATCGTCAGAAATTTAGAGACTTCGATTTAGCATAGGGTTAAACTTATGTTGAATTTGCTCAAAAAAAGAACAAGTGCTTGACCGTTGGTTTACTTCTGAAAAAGGTTGTGCTGACCATGCAGCTTTACGGCAACCCTTTTTGTTTTATGAATTTAAAAGAAGTATTTGAAGTGACATCAAAACATTTATCAATAAACAAAAGGCAGATATGTAAAAAGGCTGCTGCATGTTTCGCTGATTTTTCAGCAAACCATCCCAGTCCTTTTCATATCAAAACAATGCAGGACAATTTTACCCCTATTTTTCATCAAAGAATTCCTCAAAGGAGCAGAGAAAAGCAAATGATAACAGTACGCAGAGTTCGAGAAACATTCCTACATCATCAGGTAACAAGTCTCAATCCCCTTCTGGCAAACAATTCTGTACGCCTTCTTGTCATTTTTGTAGGAAAGACGGTCATTTAATGCCAGATTGTGTCTCAAGTTGAAAATAAAACTTGTAGGTCAGAGTGGTCAAAGTGGATCTAAGCCCACTAGCTCTATCGCTTCATCATCTCAGTTAGAGTCTAGTAATATGTGCATCATAATTTCTGAGGTTAAACTCCTCTTATCCCCAGTCATTGAGGTCAAGATTAATTCGTCTTAAGATAGCATTATGGATATTTTTGAACAATTTATTGATGATGGCTTATCACTCTCTAGTGACTTATCTTAAGCTACTTGATCAAAATTTAAACACACACTGGGGCTTCCTATTCTCTTTTCTTCGTATTTGATTTGCCGTTTAATTTCTGAAAGTCATTTTCAGCTTACAAATTTCTAATTAAAGGGTAAGATTGTAGTGACTACATTCATGTTCCTCTCCATTATGTCTATTTGTCTTCTGATTTGTTTCTGGACCTGTGACTTTAGGTATTGGACCTTTTTGTCTTTTGACTGTATTCAGCCACTTCTCTGAAATGATGTTGCTGGGAAAGAAATCGCTACAAATTCACCTGTGACCAATAACCTAGTTTAGATCACGATCCAGAACCAATTAAGCAGAAAATTCCTGATTGTATCCTGCATATGCTGTTTCTCGAGCCATGTCAGAGAAAGCTTCTGAAATCAAAAGATTAACAAACTGACGTCACAGACGTCAGTCATTTGTATTGCCCCTGACTAAGGATGGATTGAGCACATTCCTGTATAACTTGTCGCACATGTTAAATTGCAGGAAAACCAAACCAGAAGTTTCTTAAAGGCCCATTTAGTAGGATACTCTTAGGCTGTATTAGGCCCCTATCCAAAACTAGACCAGGAAATGAGTTCATATTGGTCATTATGTGTACTACATCTACTTGGTTCCCAGAAGCCATAAAGGCAAACACTACAATGAAAGACTCAGTCAGATTTTGGTCCTTTGTCAACATGTTTTCAACAAATTATTGACCAGGTAGGCATTAAACAGTATAAATCCTCTGTCTGTAACTCAAAAAGCCAGTGTGCTCTTGAGCGATTTCATCGAACTTTGAAAAATATGATCAGGACCCACGGTTTTGAGGCAGAGAAGCAGTGGGACGAAGGAATTAATTTTCTTCTCTATGCTGTCAGAGAGTCAATTCAAAAGTCCCTTGCTGGGTTTTAGCCAATTTGAGCTTGTATTTGGATATACACTCAATGGCCTACGCTCTTTTTAAAGGGAAATTCTTATCAGACAAGAATGATTGTCTGAATCTTGTGCAATATGTATCAGAATTTTGCAGTTGACTTTCAAAGGCATTTAAATTACCAAAACAAAATCTTCAGTCATCTAAGCAGTCCATGAAACTAAAATACGATAAAACACCTCTAAACTGAAATTCGAACTTAGTCAAAAGATCATTGTTTTCCTTCCGGTTCCTGCAATACCAATTTGTGCTCGTTACGTGGGCAAATATCTCATAATCTGAATTACATCTTAATTACTAGAGACAGGGGAAAACAAAAACAGTTATATCACATAAATATGCTTAAAGTAACAATAGCTGCGAATGTGTACTTAACCTATAAAATATACTCGGTTTTCCAAGAGTGTCTTAAAATAAGACCCATTGAAGACTAAAGAAGTGTATAACACTGTCATAAGTGTCTAAATTGGCATGTAAATTAAATCGTTTTAACATCACTTTAGATTTCCCGCCGTTTTCGAAAAGTGATATTGTGTAGGAGAATAAACAGATTACAAAAACTATGTTTTCCGAGGTGTATTGTTAAATAAGGTAAGTAGTAATAGCCCTCCCGGTTTTGGTACACCCCAGCACACCCCATGATCATCCCCATGCACAGAGAAAAATGAGGAACAGAGAAAAAGTCAAATTAACTAAACCCGGGCTGAAATTGTAAGAACACCCTCTACTCCCTAAACTCTTTCAAAGTGGCAGACTTCTTTTGAATTTGCAGAATATTTTCTGCTGATCGATATATGATGAAGGGCATACCTTATGCACTGAAGGGCCAAGACGTGTGCAAGTAGCTGCTGATGGGTTCTTGGCAGCTGAGCGCCTGGAGCTGCATGAACAAGGGTTGTACAATCCACTGCACTAGGCTTCGGAAGAGGGTGGCACAAAAGCCTGTCTTAAGTTCAGGGTGGGCGTTAAGAACCAGTTTTCTCTGTTTAGGTGGTGCCTGTATGAAGGTGAAAAAATGAAAGCTCGGCAGAGGAAACAAAACGAGATGATAAGGCAGAGGAAATAGG
This sequence comes from Ptychodera flava, assembly GCA_001465055.1. NCBI lineage: Eukaryota > Metazoa > Hemichordata > Enteropneusta > Ptychoderidae > Ptychodera > Ptychodera flava. The sequence goes on along the minus strand of LD359261.1, from coordinate 63,196 downwards.
ATATGATAGTTTGGGAAAGTGAGTTGCTGGTTTGGTTACGTCATGGCACTTTCTAGCCTTCGCTGTAATTTGAATTTTATATTAGAGACAAAATTATTATTATTATTATTATTATTATTATTATTATTATTATTAACTTTTTGAAAAAGTGCATTACACATACGTCACAGTGCGATGTACTGAACACACAAAATAATATGGAAATTTACAAAATACTTTATGCAATAGACATCAAATCAGGTTCAATAATCGTTATCATTCAAGGTAAACAATAAAATTTACCAGGTCCAAGGAACATATAGATGATCACAAAGGCAATGGGGACATCTTGAACCACGAAATAGTGGTGGTACCAGGTGTCCGGAATGGGAGAGCGTACCCTGCCAGCTAGCCGCACCCATCCAGATTGACCAAAAGTGACAAATCCATTGTTATTTGGTGAATTCACCAAATTACTTTTGTGAGTCAAAATTTGGTATGCTGTCACTCATCATTTGAGAAACAGACAGGTCATATTTTAATACAACATCTCCGTATCTACCGTAGAACTTCTTAAATGATTTCACTAATCTACTTTCTGAGAATCCTTGCCTCACTTTTGAGCTAATAGGCTGTGTCTAACTCGAAAGTCTTCATATGAATGGCATGCTGTACTGTAACTGAGGAGTCGTGAAATATACACACCATAAGCTTGAGATGATGGTATATTGCTCGATGGTATATTGATGCAAGTGTCAGCACCACACGAGCAGTCTCGAGGTGGAATCAGATGTAACTTGTCTGCAGAACGGAGATCTCTAGTAGGAACATACTGCTCTATCAACTCTGTCAAATACACTGGTGCAAAGCCTCTATTGGAATTAAAAGTAATTAACATAATCTTGAACTTAATACGTGCTTCAACAGGCAGCCAATGCAAATCAACTAGTAAAGGTGTAATATGATCAAATTTGCGAGAACGGCTGACGAACATGCTGTGGCATTTTGAAGAGATTGCACACGGTGAAGCTCATCTTTTTTAATTCCATGCAAGAGACTTTTACAATAATCTAACTGAGATATTACAAATGTGTGGATCAATGTCTCGGTAGTGTCCTGATCGAGAAGTTTACGGATGTTGCAAATTCTATATAATGATTAGGGGCCATTTCTACAAACGTTGTTTACGTGATAGGACATAGCACCATTCCTGTTTAAACTTGTGCTAAAATTATGGACAGAGTTCGAAGGGATGATATCAATGTTACTGAACCTTACACTAGATAGTACTGTTGCATCGGATTTCAAGTGCGACGAGAAATAGACAACTTCCGTTTTTTCATTGTTCAGAATGAGTAGGTTTGACTTCATCCAGCCACATACATCATCGATACATTCCTGAAGAGAGGTACGAACGTCATCTGGTTGCCTGCAAATGACATAGACTTGGGTGTCATCTGCGTACATCACACAATCCAGACCATGGCCTTCAATGATATTTTCCAAAGGTGATGTATATAGTTTGAAAAGGATTGGCCCCAGTACCAATCCCTGTGGTATTCTGTACTTCATTGTCGAACTGGTATACTTCATTGTCGAACTGGACGATGTTACATTGCCGACTTTGACACACTGATTGTGATCTGACAGATATGATCGGAACCAGGATAGAATAGTGCCAGTTATGCTGAATTTTGATTGCAGTCTGTGTGATAGAATGCCATGATCAATCATATCGAATGCAGCCGACAATTCAATATTATGAGAATAACGTCCATTTTATCATTTAGGGCACGCATGATGTCATTATGCACCAACAAAACAGGTGTTTCAGTGCTGTATTTAGGATGTTATGCACTTTGGCGCTTTGTGTAGTTGGAGTGCTTTATGTAGTTGTTGTGAAATGATTCTGTACATGAACTTTTGAAAGAAATGGAAGATTTGACACCTGTGTATAGCTCTTCAGCATGTTTTTGTCAAAGTCCGGTTTTTTTGGAGTGGCCGAATAATGGCGGATTTTAAGTGAGTTGGGACAATTCCTCTCTGGAGCAAGCAATTGAAAAAGTCAACCAAGGTTGGTGTGAGGCTGTAGCCAGACTTCTTGATAATGCCTGATGGTAAGACATCAAGGTCGCAAGACTTCGTGGAAGATCGTTTTATGACTGTTTGTACCTGATCGGCTGTAACCTGATTGAAGTCAGTGAATACACAGGGTGACAAGATATCATGGGAGTCAACCTGTTGAACTACAACATTATGTATTACTCATAAGTACAGTCAAACCTGTGTATAGTGGTCACTCAATGGACCAAAAAAGTGACCACTATATGGAGGTGGTCTTTCTATAGAGGGTGGTGTGGCATTACTTTCTGTGCAGGTGGTGCGCTTAGTGGTTAATTTAGGGAAAGATAAAAGCAATTATAAAATTCCATAACGTAAATCTGTTAAAAAACATAGAACAGCTATTTAGTTTCTGAAAGCTTGTAATGCAGAATTTAAAAATCAGTAAAAGTAGACTTATTATGTGCTTGCCAGTCTGAGCATTTTATGATAGAGGTCATTGAGAGTCAGATATGTTGACCATTATATACAGGTTTTGTACCAAAATGGAGCAATTCCATGTGACCACTGACCACATAAGAGAGATGGCTGTTCTGTAGAGGGCCTTTGACATGTAAAATGCCACGGGACTGCCACAAAGTGACCACTATAGAGAGGTGACAGCTCTGTAAGGGTGACCACTATGACAGGTTTGACTGTATACACATTAGCTATGGCTGAAAAAATATGATTTGGTCTCCGGTATGACCTTACCTTCCTCTGCACATATTGTGCTATTAGGAACTACCTGCAGAGCTTGCAGATGAATGTTGCCAAAAGGCATTGTCTCAGACCTGACCTCCAAAGCCTTCTTAAAAACAAGCTCGCATTCAAGAATCATCATATGCAGCCTCCACCCCCTTCGTGACCTACGCTGACCTCGAGGCCCTAATCAATAAGGTGGAGGGCCCTTAGCTCAACCCCACAGCCAGTAGCTCCAAGTTGACCCAGCATCATGAGCCCTACATGATGGTGCAACAAACCCCCTGTGGAGTAGAAAGGGCTAAACCCAATGCAGCATTTCCTCAGAGCTATCCAAGAAGAGGAGTGCCGGAGCAAATAGGCCTTCCACAGCACGCTTTCCTTCTCAGAAATCAAAGAGAACGATTACGCCCACATGAAAGAAGTCTGGAAGACCTTTGGCTGCCAAACTCTGGTGGACTACCATGACCTTTACAACCGCACAAATGTCGTCCTCCTGGCAGATGTGTTGAAGATCTTTTGAAGGAAAGCCTGTGCCAGTATGGCCTGGACCCAGCCCACTACTACACTAGCCCTGAAACAAGTAAGGGGTTTCTCCTTTTGAGTGAGTAAGTGGGCTTTGGAGATTAGAAGAGTTACCCTCGGCATGCTCACTAGTCTTACAAAGGCTGCTGGGACATAGATAAGGAGAAGACTGGAGGCTCACACTTCTTGGCCCTTGTACATGCTGCCCTGAAGCCAGTACGCCAACTTGTATGATTTCTAATATTCCACCAGCCTGTCCTCCGAGGACGCATCAAGCCTGCCTTTGTCCATTGCCCTATAATGATGGAGGCATCTCAGGGCAAATTATAAAATAGCTCTCCAAGAGCCACTGTGATATCCAACACTCCATTCATTTTTGCTTTATGTTCGTGGTCGGGCTTTGCTGTGGGGTTTTAGACTGCAACCCCCTGCCTGCATGTACAGGGGCAGAAAGTGGGAGTGATGTGATAGAGGGGATGTCCCCTGCAAGAAACTTGTCACGCATGAGCCTGTCTGCCTTGGCAGACGGCTCTTCTATCTCACAAGCAATGCTTTTCTTCCCTTCAGCATTGACGCTGCCATTGCAGGCCAAACTCATTTCGGTGGTAGCATACTGTAGTTAGTTGTTGTACCCTGGGAAGTTTATGGTGATTATCAGCATCTTGCTTTGCATCAGTAGCAGAGCCGGTGAAACTGCCATATCCAGCTTCACTTAGGTAGCGTCAATCGTGTCTACCCACGTTCTGTAGCTGGCAATTTGTCTGGGTTGGCGACTTCATCTTTCAGGAGAACATCAAGCTCTTCCTGCGACGGTTGTGTCCCTCCTGTACCGCTAATGCTTGTGCTCCTGATGCTGACTTGGGCCCCTAGAATGCAGTGAACATAGGCCTCGATGCTTTTGTTCAGTCTGGCCATGCCTGCCTGCATCAATCCACTGCATGGAGCCCCCACTACCCGCAGTGACAAATTATTTGTATTGTCCTTCTGTCCCATTGTTTCTTAAGAAATAGTAGTGCGCCCTCTTGCTGTCCGGCCTCATATGTTTGTGTGTCCGGGTAAACATATCCTTGGTGTAGAAAAAATTTCCTGTCCGGGCCCATAAAAACTTCTGGCCATTGAACCTTGTGCCTTTTGCTCAGCAAGGGGATTCCGTGGTTGACACACGTGTTATCATCGTCAAGGTCCCCGATTGCTCGTACTTGTACCTAAAGTCTTCATTGTCATTGATGCCTAACTCCCGGCAGAGGACTTCATAACTAACTTTGTCGTCAAGTAGTCTTGGAAAGTTACACAACAACCAGCTATGGCACACTAAACAATGAAGTTAAGCTGCTTGGGCCAGTACTGATGTGAGGGCCGGCCAACCAAGCCTTTGCCTCCTTTGCATTCCTCAGGGCAATGATATTGCTCTTGAATATGTCTCTAGGTTGGGTGACACACTTTTCTGTGGTGGTAACGTAGATTTTGAGTCCCATCAGTACCCCTTGTTTTTACCCTCAGGTGCTGCCCATGCCTCGTCTACCACCAGGACCACTGGGCAAAGATCCTTGTTGAGCTAGAAACTGTCCGGGTAGCCTGCCATCCTGTCTGTATCTCTTTTAGTGCATTTGTAGACCCTACTTCTGCTTATGCCTTTCCAGAGGCGGGTGATAGTCTCTTCCTTCTTAATTTTGAGTGCCTTTGAGAAAATTTCCATAATAAAAGCCGAGTCTGGATCGTCCGGCCACTCACTTGCTGGGCACACCACACTCTCTCGTATTTCTATGAGAAGCTACTTGTACCGGATGTAGAACAGTTTGTATCTTTTTCTTTTCCTTGCCACCCCAGTGCATGTGTGGATGACCTCAATGACAATGCTAGAAAGGTCGGCTGCCCCCATGGCACACCTTATATATAAGTCCTGTCACGAAAATCCACAGCTGTTTGCCACACCTTGGTTTGGCCTATCAACTTGTAACTGCGCTGGTAAGTAACAGCTATTCTTAAAACATAATCAGCCAGCTGCATGATGTTTGTAAAGATTGAGATATGCACCATGGTTCTACTAATTTTACAGCAAATCTTTTTGTGCTTGAAATAAGTATCTGTTCTTTGTGTCATAGATCAGCTTCCGTACGCAATATTCGTTAAGATGACGTTGTTCTTCACTGTTTTATGGCTCTTAGAACACATCTATGAATTCCACCCTCTTGAAAGGGTTGGTGTTAAGGCACTCAAGTGAAAAACCGAGGATGGTGCAGTGTAATAGTTCACTCGTTAGCCGTCTGCCTGGGTTTACCTTGAGCACATGTCTGTTTGTTCTCTGAAGGCCCCACGATTCTAGAGCAAAGCTGAAGCAAAGGACTTCTCTGTGTTTCTGAAGAAACTTTTGAATATGCTTCTTACCTAACATCCACATTATATGCTTTCAGCCTATTAAATGTGTAAAATATTAGTGCTGTCATGAAATTCTACAGCTGTTTGCCAACAAAGCTACCATGGTGATAGCGGTTTTCAGGATGAAACTGACAATGTTGCCAATCAATCCTGGGATAGCTGCAGCACTTTTTGCAGCAATTCCATTCAGTGACTGGCTCAGTTGTTTGACTGCTCCTTTTGCTACATCAAATGCTTTCCCCATGGGGACATAACCCTTTAGCACCTCATTGACCGCCAACTTTTCATAGACCAAGAGCAAGTGCTTTGATTGCAAGTCCTTTGACGGTTAGCATTGCTCTTATGGCGAGCCCTTTTCGTTTGAAGACATTTGTCAACTTCACTTTCAGCTCTAGACTGGCTCTTTGAGATCTTGTTGGAGCAATTCTTTCATAAACTCTCTGGTTCTCGCTGGGGCCCTCTTTGACCTCGGTTAGGTGATCTCGCAACTCACCACTGTTATCATAGATGAGTCTATCGGCTTCGACTTCCAGATTGAGGAGTTGCCTTTCTTGGGGTGTAACGGCTAAGAATTGTATGGTTTTTATCAGACGAAGTATGACATCAATTTGCCAAGGCGCCACTTACGCTAGCATAATTGGTGGCCACATTGAGTGGTAAATCACCCTCATGCTGGCTGCTCAACTGATAGTTGCTGAGGACACTGCTGACTGATGAATATCACATGGAGTATGAAACGATCAAAGACGAGGGCTTTGCCTGAGACGTCGCTAGCTACTATAACGGTGGCAAGACATTCTTTTACTAGCAACACGATTGGAACTAATTTAGGATAATTGGATTTTTGTATTTTTTAAATTTCTCAAAAGTGTTAGGTGCAAGATAGTTGAATGTTGCAATAATACAGTTTACTCATAAAAACAAGTGTGTGATTTAAAAAGAAAAGCAGATGAGATTACATTTGTACATTAAATCGGCACTTCTTTACCATCCGATTATCTAAAATTAGTTCCAATCGTGTTTAGCATTTCAACCAGTTTTGTACGAACCCCTTCTTACAAAGCGACTCCATATCTATGACAATGTCAACATCCTGTCCGAAGTATGAAAGGGCTGCTTGTTCTGTACACGAAGATACAGGTGCAAGCCAAGCTAGATAGCGAGCTGGTCGTAAATCAAGACCTTGAAAGCACTACTTTGATAAGGGGTTGTGAAGTCTATGCCCAGCGAATACTCCCCTGTATTTCTGGACAAAGGCTGATACTTTGCAGAGGGTGTCCAAGACCAGGATTTCCTTCTTGGTGAGATCAATTTCTTGAAGAAAACGTTCTGCCAGTTCAGGTACTTGAGAAGCTTCAAGCATGTTCCATGGCAATGACATGAGATTGATGAACACGAAGACTGGAGTGAAGCTGGACATTCGCCAAAAACACAGCAACAAGTGATGACGATGACAGGCTACTCGAGCAATTTTATATGTTGGCCGACGAGTAGTTTCTATTGGATCAAAATTATCTAAGCAGTATCCTAGTTTAAGTATAGGCATGCGCAGCATCAGAGACGCTGTCACTGATCAGTTTAGTTGCTTGGGCCACGTCAAAAGACATGAAGAAGCGGAATGATGAGCTGATCAACTTGGGGTTCAGTGCCCGACACAACCACCTCAGTGTATGGGTCCTAACACAGCAATACACCAGCATCAGCAAGGGATTTAGAGAGAACATCCTGATTCTTGTGATTTTCTACACTACGACCAAGACAGACAATGAGAGCATCATCAACGTATACAGAATAGAGCTCGACTAAAAAGAAGTGGAGCGACTGCTTGGCCAGCTGAAGAAGCATGAACACGGCAAGCTACACTATTGGCCAAAGGTGCCCAATTTTGTACAAACATAGCGTCCTAACTTTTCGCTACTCATATATCAAGTATGCGTACAGAGAGTCAATTTCACTTTCTGCGTCATTGTTGAAAATTTCGCCGAAATTCTTTGCTGCACTGCTAATTATGATGAAAGAGCAACAGATTACATTTCTCGTATATGCTGCCCTTGCCATTATACTATTTTGTCAAGAATTTAACAGAGGAATTCCGAAAATACCTAAGCGATGATAGGTGCGAAAATGCAAAAATGCAAAAAAAATTGCAAAAATAGGTTAAAACACTGCCATTGACAGCCAATCGATCGTTAACTTGTCATTTCAAAAAAATAAGAGGGAAACTCAAAAAAATAAAACATAGAGTTTAAGTAAACCTTCATAAGATGTGTATTATCAAAAATTGTAAAAAAAATAACAGTCAAACGAGAGAGTTAAACCAAAGGGTTTTTTCAAATGTGTTTTTAGCTCACGTGTTCACACACGAGATCTTAGTCATAGCGATATCTGTCTGTCTGTCCGTTTGTGTGTGTATGTGTCTATCTGTCTGTTTGTCTGTCTGCTTACACAATAACGCAAACGCGCCTGAGCAGATTCAAGTCAGATTTGGTAGATAGGTAAGATATGATACTTGCAAGAACTAATTACATTTTGGTTAGTGTGACTTGCGTATTAATGAAGTTATGACATAATTTTGATGAAAATCCCGGAAAATTATGATGATACTGTGAATGTCATGTCAATTACCTGCTCATTTGCGTATTTAATAATTTTTGTAATTAGTGACAAAACTCTTAAATTCCTGCACCATATTTGATGATACATGCGACAAATATTGATCTAAAATATATCTAATTGTACTTAGAAGCATAGGGCAGTGTCAAGTTAATAAATAGTTTATTTGCATATTTTATAGAGGTTTGTAATTAGTCATATAACTCGGAAATAAATGCACCGAATTGACGAAATCTGCTACAGATACTTATCAAACAGTTATCTGACTGTGCTGTTAAGCATTTAGTAGTGTAAAGTTAAGTAAGGGTTCATTTACATATTTATCAAAGTCTGTAATTCGGTATATAACTCTAGAATTACGGCACCAAATTTGGTGAAACCTGCTACAGATATTGATCTGAAAAATATCTAATTATGCTATCAAACATTGAGCAGTATCAAGTTAATTAAGTTTTCATTTGCATATTTAATTAACTTTATTATTATTAATATTATTCCAAAAGAACAGCATTAAATTTGGTGAAACGTGCTACAGATATTTTTCTGATAGATATCTAATTGTACTTAGAAGAATTAGGCAGTGCAAAGTTAATAAATAGCTCATTTGCGTATTTTATGAAGTTTCGTAATTACTGATACAACTCCGAAATAGGTACACCAAATTTGATGAAATGTGCTGCAGATACTGATCCGACAGATATCTGACTGTGTTGTAAAGCATTTAGTTGTGTGAATTTAATAAAGAGTTCATTTACATATTGAATGAACTTTGTAATTAGGTATGTAACTCTAAAATTACGGGCACCTAAGTTGGTGAAACCTGCTACGGATATTGATGTGATAAATATCTAATTGTGCTATGAAACATTGAGCAATGTCAAGTTAATTAAGGGTTCATTTGCATATTTAATGAACTTTGTAATTAGTGATATTACTTTAAAATTACATCATTTAATTTGATGAAACGTGCTACATATGTTGATCTGATAGATGTCTAATTGTCCCGTGAAGCATTGAGTAGTGTCAAGTTAATTAATAGCTCATTTGCATATTAAATAAAGTTTTGTAATTAGTGATTCAACTCTGAGAGTAATGTGCGAAAGTTGATGAAACCTCGTACATATAAAAATATAACATATATCTGATTATTCTGAAGCGTACAACTATTAATGAACCTGTTGTAAAACACGGGAGTACATTCAGTTCACATCTGGTTCACATTATGATGTGGCGCATCATCTCGATTTCCCATAGAAAAAATTTCGCTCGTTCAAATTCCTCAATTCTGAACCAATGATAGTGGAAAGTGGTATGATGATCCTTTGATTGATATAAAAAATTCTTGTGGTTTTAGATTTTTGAATTTCTTGACGAAACTTGTTTTATTTGCATTTGTTTCCGGTCGCTGAATTATACCCCAATAAATCGGCTATCTTACGGCGTTACACATAGAGAATCAGGGTCTTATATTGACGCATTTTAATCTGTTAGCGTCTCTTAAATTTTACAAACCAAATACCTGTCAAGTTTTTGTAATTTGTACCAAATTTTGGCGAATATCCACGATGAAAAAACAGAACACACAACAGTGGTGAATGGGCGCAGAATCTCCACTGTAATCGTGCAGAGAACTTTATAGATCGATATTCTTCAATACGAAATTGATACATTGTTGTCTTGCTCACGCGCGTATAGTTCCCCATTTACGATGGCGCCAAACTAGGCCAAAGTACGCCAAACTGTGCTGAAACGTAAAAGTGTCACCAAAACTGAAATAAGTGTTGTCGATTTAATTTGAGTAGAAGAAACCAACGGATACGTTGATACTATAAGTATGAAAGTCAATATACATATACCTTGAAAGCAAAACCTATGGTATCTATTTGGTTTTCTACAAAAACTCAAATTCCCTATGAAAAGATATAAGCTCAGAAACTTGGCTGCCCAAAACGAAAGAAGGCCTAACTCTTCCACCAGTGTCATGCGCCTATGGAGTCCTTTCAAAGCTCTTTCAGCAACGCTCTGGACAAGGATGATGTTCTCACGATTATCCTGCAGATAACAAATGCAGGTGGTTCCGAACTACTGCTGCCGGCCATCCCTCCTAGGCTTTATTTCGTACCGAATGTGCTCGTTAACTTGCATAAATCGTTGCCTCACACTCCTGGTTCAATCCACTCTTAAATATGTATGATTTGGTCTTGTGTCAAGTCTCAGAAAAAAGGATATATCACCTCTCCATTTGCGCCAGTGGTTGCCGCAACCGACCTAACAAATTGAAAGTTTTCTGCCTCCATACATAGACACCAGCAGTGCAATATACTCTTCACCTATGTGTAGGGCCTCGCAATGCTAGGCGTTTCAAAGATATGGAGGGGGAGGGATTTCAAGGATACGGAGGAGGTTCCCGTAAATCTCTCTCTATTCTCTGTTGTCGAATGCCTTGCTCTTGCCAATCTCGAGACGCATCTGGGTTTCATCGTTCGCTGGCAGCCAGTAGAAGTAACGATCATTTTTTCTATGGGCCTTCTTGCTGGCAGGCAAAGCATGTGTCCTCCAGGATCTTGGCCAAGCATTTTGTCGCCCAATAGCAGTGAACGCCTGCATAGCCCAGGTTCTGCGGGGAGAGGATCTGCAGTATGACCCAAAGACCTAAGGACTTCCATCCTGTGTGTTTCCTTGCAAAGTCCAAAACCCGGACCTGCTTGCCAGTAATGTGATCAATCTTTTTGTCTGGGCTGCTCGGCGTCGTTTCTACCTTTCCTCTGCCAGACTCCGACATCTCCTTTGTATCTTCAATCGCAACCACAGTTTTGTGAAAAAAGAATGCTTATTTGCGTATATTTTGATACAACCATGCACCTTCAGGGTTATCTATTCTTTATTGCTTATTGACTTTCCCCTGTGCGGATTGAACCTTGGTCTCTGTGGTTGAAAGCCTACATCAAATCTTTGAGCCAATGTACTCGGCTGGTACACCCTCTTGAACAATATACATTGATTGCTACATATCCACAATCCTTTGCTGAGTTGAAGGGAAATAACAATCAATTGAAATAAAAAAAATGCCAAAATACAAATATAGTCAATAAAATGAGTGGCCATAAAACCAAGACGCAATTTCTAACGTAAAAGCCGATGTGTGGAGCCACTTTCTCTTTATTTTACTTAAAAAACCTACGAGCACCACACTTTTCTCTGACGTGACCTCCTAGGCTATCTAGAATATACAATCGGGTTACACTATCATATCAAACAAGTCAGATAGCTCTACTGTAAGAGCTGAAAGCTTTCGATCGTAAACTTCTCGGTTCAAAACTACTTGTGGGCATGCTTTTTTAAAAATAAAAAACAAAGATTCTAAAAACACTGATCAGGCGTTCTTATTTTCTCACTTTAAGCACTTACACTCTTACAAAAAACAGGTCCAGTGTTCCTGTAAGAACGTTGTCGCCAAGTTTAGTTTACATGCGTGGGAAAGCAGTTGCCTTGGTTGCTAAGGTGTGTTTACGTTCATTATATATTGTGCTGTTACCCCTTAATATTAAAACGTAAAGCTTAGCCAGAACAGGATGTAATTAAGTGCACCAGAAGGGAGTAGGGGGTGCAGAGGGGTGCACAGGGGTGTGCCAAAACAGAGGGTCCTATACTACTCAACTAAATGGTAGTATTATAATGCTTGTTTTGGGGTAATACTGCACCTTTTGTACTTTTCCCTAGGGTCTGCTTTTATGAGTAAGTCTCCTGTCTATTATTTGACCTGTTAAAATGTGTAGGCATGGTCCAAACCATCAATCAGTGATGCTTCTATACACGTCCTTCAGTTAGCATATTAACACGAATCAACTTTGGTTTGGAAATAAAATCATTAAAATAATACATAAAAATGTTAGCTATTGTGGCTTTAAGCAATATTTTAGACAGGAATAATCCTACAGTAGCACAAACTGTGAGTATAGGAAGTCCACACCATTTTAAAGGTAGTAATAGGTAGTAATAGTGCAACTGACTTGAGTGACGATGTTCTAAATTCAAACTAGAATGACATTTTCCAACAAAGAGAAACATCGTTTATCATGTTGATGTCACTACTGTTAGCCTATGAATCAACATCAATATAGACTGAATCCAACCAAACCAAACATCTTCAGGAAGAAGTAAAATACCTGCTGGACAACGACTTCTTGGAGCCACGTAACAGTAACAAGAGCTCACCATGCATACTATATGTCAAAACCTGGTGGAAGCTTCTGTATCTGTACCGACTGCAGGAAAAGGTACACTCTCACACACACTTTCACGATTGATTGATAACTACATCGATCGACTTGAAAAAGCCAAGTATTGATCTACTCAAGGGATTCTGGCAAGTGCCTGTGATAGATCGTGCTGTTGAAATATCTGTTTTGTTACACCTGAAAGATTGTTCCAGTACATGGTAATACTATTTAGAATGACGAACTCACAAATAAATTTTCAACACATGATCAAGGGAATAGTAGCCGAATTAGAAGTATGCAAAGCCAATGTAGATGATGCTGTCCTGTACAGCAACACATGGGAAGAACACATCAAACTCATGCGGAAGTTCATCGACAGACTGAGCAAAGAAATGTTGAGTGTCAACCCCGCCCAATCTGACTTTGATTGGGCAAGGGTGGCTTAAATTACCTTGGACATACTGTAGTGCAAGATGAAGTACAACATGTCGATGCCAAAATCAATGGCATTTTAAGCTTTCAAATATCAAACTGTAAGAGACAAGTGATGCGCTTTCTTGTTATTACTGGTTACTATAAGAAATTTTGCCCAAATTCTCCTCCATTCCTGAGCCTTTGACTCACGAACGTAAGGTAGGGAAATCGATCCTAGGGGCTAGGAGTGGCAAAGGTAAAACAGTTTGTACAATTGCGTCAGAGGCGGGATAAACTATGAGTGTATCAATTTATTCAGGAAATCTCAATACTGACAGCTATGTGTGTACGCAAATAGAGTTAGTTAACGTTACGGACACACACTCAAAAAGAAAACGAGGGGCAAACAGGTAGTTGTTTCGAACAGTCACAATCGATGTACTTCACCAATCTCTGTAAGTCGTTACTTGAAAATAGTCGTAGCTTGACGTACTTTGAACAGAGTTCGTAGCATGGAATTGAATGCCCGCGGGACGTGTAGACCTATAACAGCCACTAGTGTAGTTTGTGCACAGTAAAGATTTTTCTGATCAACAACTTTGACGGAAAGTTGACTGACCTTTCCTGCTGTAATAGTTATCTCCCTTTATTCAGCACAAAATTTTCGTATTGACTATTGATGCAGGGTTATAGTCTTTACATAGTGGCAAATACTAACCGTATTGACGACTGCTCAGTAAACAGTCACTAAATAAACTTTTCACGCATTTACGAGCACTGAAGATTTTGAACGTTTTAACAGAAAACCATCCGTGTACGCGTATAACAGTGACAAAAACATCACAAGGAATGTGGTGTAAATTCTTACTGATTCAGAATTACTTTGAACAAACCAATTTGAGTTAAAATATCCAAGTGCCGTAAGGTGATCCATCAGGACTTTGCAAGTTTCTGGACTAAACGATCCCAAACTGACCCGATCTCAGTCAACTGTGCCCTACGTCTACTGTAATGGTGTTAACCCAACCTTTGACCCTGGACAACTTTACCCAACGAAAGATCTAACTTTTCATAATAATTTGATTCATACCTACTAGCGTTGTGAGTTAGTTCGTTCGTTTCACATCCACTAATCATGCTAATAGGACCATTTTTCACCACTTCGCCACTTCAGTTTGATGTTCATTTTCTGTTTTTTTTTAAGATTACACATGTCCTGAAACTTGGAAACAATTCGGCAAAAACTGCTACAAAATATATAAAGCAGGTGCATACATAACAAGGAATGAAGCTGAAAGCAAATGTTCGAAAAACGGAGCCAACCTTGTAAGCATTCTAAATCAGGAAGAGTCTACATTTATTACCTACTACATAAGGGAATATCAGGAAACAACTGTTTATATCGGTAGGTTTGCTGTTTTACGAAAATTAATATTGGATGGTTACTGAGCGAATGTGTATTTGTTATTCTCCTTGGACGAAGAATTTTGACTCGACTTATTCCGTTTATATTTGGTGGATTAACAGAATAGATACACATCGATATGAGTTTAAAGTTTCTCAACCATTTCCCGGTTAGTTTCTCAACCATTTCCCGGTTACGGTTTGACAAATTTCACTTCACCATTGTTTCAGTCAATGGTTTCCAAATGTATTAACCAAGAAGGGGTTATGTCAGCTTCAATAACTTGTTATGATAGTTAAACTGTCATCATCCATTTTCGTTCTATTACAATAAATTTGTTTGAAGGTTTGACAAAATCAAAATGGAATGGTACTTATCGATGGTCAGATGGTAATCCGATGAGCTATTCCGATTGGTATGTATGTTGTGCAATGCCCTTCGCTGTGTTATTGTGAGCATTTTAAAAATAAAAATGAAAGGTGTCATATTACCTTCTTCTTCATCCATTGCAATTTAAACAAGAGTAAATTGTAAAAAATAATTCGTTTTCTTTTACGAACTTATCGTCATAGATCCATTAACATACTTGGTTTCAATCATCAGGCATCCTGCTCTACCTCATTGAATCAACTTTGATTCGATCAAAAAAAAATGTTATTTAACACGTTTGCCTTTATTCAAAAGACGTCGTCCGCAAATGATGTGGTTTTGTATTGCAATTCATTAGACATTAGTAGGAATTCAAAATTATTCTAGATTAACGAATCTGAATTTTCAGGGCGAATGGACGATTCAGTGAAGAGGATAACCAGCCTGATGGCGGGAGATCTGAAAGATGCACAATGATAAGAATTACAGATTTTCACCATACAAATCATTGGTACGATATTACGTGTGCTTCAAGGACTGCCCAACAATATTCTTGTAAGAAACCTGCTGAATTGATTATTGAAGCTTCAGAAAATAGTCCATACAATGCTATCATCACGGAAGGTACGTTTATAGTGGTCTAGACAAATCCCGTTATTAAGAGCATTTATGAAGGTATCTAGATTTATTTTTAGTAGTAGTTTGAAGTAGATGAATTAAGATATAACAGATGGAATCAAAGTCTGGCGTAAAGGCTACCTGTCTCATCACATGTGTTCATCATGCTCTCCACTGAGGAAGGACTACACCTTTGCTCAACAAAGAAAAAAATATATGAAATTGAGCAGACGAGAATATAAATGATACATTGCATGGCTGGTCGCTGAAAGAACCCCCTAGCCACTAACAAGTTGGCATGTTACCACTAAAACACCTTAACACAATTTTTTTGACGACATAGATGCCGCCATTACATTAAGTGATTCTTTCCAAATAACCGATATTAATGTAACAAAATACAGATTGAGACTTTTGGAATGTCTTGACAGGAAACCTTCTGTGTGGCGAAGGAAACTTTCAGTGTAATGATGGAGTTTGCATTCACAAAACGTATTTTTGCGATGGAAACACTGACTGTTCCGATAACTCTGACGAGGTCAACTGTCGTGAGTATATATAAACATACTACTCATTGAATGGAGGATATTTCAATATTTATATATAATCCCATGGTATTGTTCTCTGTTTGACGTCATCGTATACGAGTGTTTTTCGCGGAGCCGTACAACTTAAGCGGTTCCGCGAAAAACACGAGTACACGATGACGTCAAACATAGAAAAATACCATGGGATTATATATTTATCACATGAACAGTCGTCTTATTTTTCTTTTGACGTAGATCGATCAAACTTATCGTAACAAATTGCATGAATTTCGTTGCGATTTGTGTTTTACTTACGCGGATTACTTTCATTTAAAGAGTAAAGCGGTCAGTCACCAAGGAGATACTTTCATTCATTATCCCATTAAGATGAAATTTGATACACCGAATGGTATCTCTACCAACCAAACGTACGGATTCGATCACGTGAACGTGTCAATCACTGTCTCGCGCTGTACCGATGCCAAGGCAAGTCGGCCATCGTTGGATATAACTTTCATCGTGCTAGCGACGGATAGCCATAATATTCAGAGTTTATATTTTGAATATTTACAAATAGATTTATGAAGTAAATGCAACGACACGATCGAAACAGTAATTCTCATTCTCAGAGATTCCGTAGCTTTTCAAAATATTAAACAAGTTTACGACCGGGGCGAGCGCGAAAGATTCCGTTCGATGACACACAGAGTGTACCTCATTGCATGTTTATGACCACAACGCTGCAGTCATCGGTCTCTGTCGGTGTCAACTCGTTAATCCCGATCTCGATCGTCAATGTTTTCGTCTTAAGGACTTTGATGTTTGCAGTGACATATATCTGACCCGTAGATACATCCTAATTTTACTTGACGGAAAACTCTGTTTTGAGTGTTGCACATCGGATTCCACAGCGCTGCGCTGCATATACATCTCAACAGCTGATGTCTTCGCTACAGCCTTACGCCGCTACAGGTTTGATTCCGAGCGAGAATTTACGGAATATTTTTATGATGAAGGATTTATCGTTGTTAGTCGAATGACTTTATGCTTGTGCCTCCTATGTCGCTTTCGCGATGATTATACTGTACTCATTTATTCAGTTGAACTTCCGTTGAGGTGTAGATTTCGGGTTTATAGCCAACCGGGGTAGCCAGGTACGACGTCCATGATTGAGCCTTACGAAGCGACGCGACTTTTCTAAAGCTAAGCCATTAAAATAAAACGATCGGCGGTATCCCCATTCGATTCTCGGAAACAGCTATAGTTTTAGCGACTCGGAATTTCGCTGGGCATGCCTTCTATGTTTCAATGTATAGATTTATCGGGTCAATTTTTTTTGTAAAAATGTCATGAGAGCACGGCATCGATCACGACAAATCGGTCTATCAGTGTATGTCACATCGCGACTCGACCCGCATGTATGAACGGATATGCGCGGTACCATGCAAGTAAAAAGTTCCGGTTGATGACGTAAAACAGGGGTAATTCGGATTTCTTATCCGTCCTGTTCTACGTCACACAGGTGGGAATTCGGGCCAGTTCATGTGATAAAGACTTTGAATACCATATGTTAAAAATAATAGTTCAATATCACTATAAAAGTTAAAAGGAGAACAAATCAATTGACGCCAAGAAGCATACTTAAAGCGAACATTAGGACATCACGCTCGGTAGTGAAATTGTAAGACGTTGAAATGTCACGCATTGGATCGTAGACAAGGAAATTTCGTGTTTTGCCGCAAAGGAAAATAAACATGAAAGGAAATTTGTCCCTAAATAAATTTATCACCGAAAGTTATATTTCGTTTTCAGTCATGCATGGTTCCTGTCCAGTTAATTCATTTCACTGCCAGAATGGCAAGTGCATATCGATGACGTTTTACTGTGATTTCATTGACCATTGCGGTGATAATAGTGACGAAGAAAAGTGTGGTACGTATTTGTTTGTTAATATTTTCTGCTGCGTCATCCTCTATATGTTCTCTATATTAAAGGGCTGGTGAAAACCCAATGTTGCAAATGAATGGAAACACCCTTGGTGGTCTAGAGATCAGTTACGTTCATTTCTGTTATCGTATAGCGCATAATTATTAAATATGGCAGTGGAAAAGTGCAATATGTGGTGTGTCCAAAAACCCTATCCAGTCGACTTTTTTCGCCTTTCCGATGTTTGCCCGACATCGTATCTTATAACCTAAAGTAAGTATTTCACATCTTCGTAAGCTCCCAATTGGGACTAACTTCTAGGGTTTACCGCTTAGGGAGCATTCACCTTTTACGGGGATAGGATTCGGTTGAACTTAAGCGACAATTGAAATTTAAACCGCGAAATCCTCCACATTAGTTTTGTATTTGAAAAAAATTATCCATAGTTTCCTCACAGACCACACTTGATAGTGAATCAACATTCTGGTGAACTTCCAAAATCAAATTTCTTGCACACACATGCACCTGTAACCAACCTATTCTAATCAACTACATCAACATCAATAATCACGGGTCTATAAATACACAGAGTTAACTAGTTGTTGTATTCAAAAATATTCATAGTTTCCTAATAGCAGGCAGCCAAAGGTTCATTTGCATGAAACATATCATCAAGAGTGCAGACCGTTAATTTTTGAATACGGCCACCATGCGATGAATGTGCACAGATTTTTTATGGCAATGCTAGAAGCATGTTTTGATCTGTCACTTTGCATTTAAACAACAAATTTAAAAGATGAGATATCTAACGTTTTTTTCCTGTTATAAATTCTGAAAATGACAGCTTTTACGAACACCAGAGCAAATCAAAGTAAGTCTTCTAGCACAACTCGACAAACCAACTGCCGAAACAAATCGAGTATTTTATACTAAATAGTTGAGGATGGGATTGAAACTTTTGCTGGCGATAGATTTTATCCTAATGCTTATGATAAATTGCATTCTAGATTTTTTGATCCTCGTGCAACGGTCATTTCAAAAATTAAAGTCTGACTTCCCCAGTCGAGCGGCAAAAAGTGCCCTTTGACCTAAAAAACGTCGTTCTACGACCTCTGAGAAGATGTAACTGCTCTGCGCGTAGTTTTCGGGGATTTCTCATTGTGATACTATCTCTGGTGCAAATTCTGTGCATCAAATAATACTGAAAATTAATTGTTAATTGTGATACACAGAGACAGAATATTCTTTGATCTACTTACGATTTAAGTTACCGAAGTTTTTCATATATATTTAAGCCTCTGAGTCAGTTTTGATGAACAAACGTCTGAAACCGGCCTATTTATCTACGTTGATTTTCTTTTTGCTTCAACGGTGACCTTTTTTTATCTACAACTGTTTATATATATATATATATATATATATATATATATATATATATATATATATATATATATATATTTGTTTATTCATTTTTTTATTTTCAATTTCAAATATCACAATCGGAGTGTTTTCTGCACAAGAATTTCAAGTAAAGCATTGGAATTCAGAGCAGCTAGTTCAGACATGGCCGACACAAACATGACTTTTTTCTAAAACGTAAACCCCCCCCCCGATCATTAATTGTAAAATTGGACGCCCCCCCCCCACTAAAATGGTTTGGTAAAAGTAAAACTCCCCCTGATTTCAACCCCCCCCCATATATGCTCCCTCGCATAATTAGTATCATATAGACGTCATGGTTCACTCTATTACACGCCACACACGCAAAAGATTATAAAAACGTACACATGGCGAAAATACATTAAAATGATTCGCCACGCTTGCAATTAAAATTTTGACATGAAATTTCGGTTTCGCCAGCCAAAGCTACAAGTTTTGCCGATGGATCGAAGCGAGCAACATTGCCTGGTTCAAGTCGAGGCAACTCGAAAGCAATGCCCGTCAGAGAGCGTACTGACCACAGTCACTTGTGGTTCCATTAATGATGGCCACTGCACTGTAATTTGCATTATGCACACGACACAGTATGGAATCACAGGTGACTGTGGTACTGACGCATTGGATGTGTTTGTGTTGTACATGTCCACGGAGGCGTCAAGGGCACGATCTTCCCTCGGTAGAAGTCTACAATGGATTAAAATAAGGACAAGCCCCCGCGTTTACAGACCGCGCTTGAAACATTCTTTGGGGCAAGAAATTCTCCAACAGACGTAGCGCTTGCGGGAGAGTATACTGGTGAGAAGCGGAAGGCTATCGTGAGTGGGATTTGCACATAGGGCTGACGTTGTATAGCGGATACGGAGTAGGGTGTGGGACTGCTATTAGATGTAAATGAACAGCCTTATTAAGTCACACAGAATTGACCAGGACCTTGATAATAACCGCACAAAGAAAATATAAAAAAATTAAAGCTGCAAGCAGCCTTGGCGGGGCCCAGTTGATCAGCTGTGGATATGCAGACAAGTCCTGGTGTTTGCATTTTGCAAGGGCTAAAATATGCTAAATTGGGTCAAAGATGAATGAAATTATAGTCTAATCGGTGGGTTGGTTCTGCAGAAGAAGATTTTTAAAGTTTAAATCACAATTTTTGCAAAATCCAATATGGCGGCCAAAGCACTTGACCGATCAAAACGCCTTTCGCAAACTTGAAAGAGAGCAGACTAAACAATTTACATGTAAAGTTTCAGTCAAGTCAATGTGTTGGTTCTGGAGAATACGACTTTTAAACATTAAATCACGATTTTCTCAAAATCCAATATGGCGGCCAAACCACGTGACCGATCAACAACGCCTTTCGCAAACGTGAAAGAGATTATACTTAAGATGTTACATGTCAAATTTCAGTCGAATCGGTGTGTTTGTTCTGGAGAAGAAGACTTTTAAAGATTAAATCACGATTTTCACAAAATCCATTATAGCAGCAAAACCACGTGACCGATCTAAACGCCTTTCGCAAACGTGAAAGACATCACACTTAAGATGTTACATGTGAAATTCCAGTCGAATCGGTGTGTTGGTACTGCAGAAGAAGATTTTTAAAAATTAAATCACTATTTTTGCAAAATCCAATATAGCGGCCAAGGTCACGTGACCGCTAAGAATCTTATTGGTCAAGTTTAAGGAGCAAAGGGCAAGCATGCCACACACCAAATTTGGATATGATTTGCCCTGTGGTTTTTGAGCAGTAGTGATTTACAGATTTTCATGAAATCAAATATAGCCGCCAGGTCACGTGACTAATTAAAAATTTAAGGGTTAGGTGCACACCTTCTCATTGGCCCTGATCAATGTGCTAAGTTTGAGAAACGTACATGCAGCAGTTTTACAGATCTAGACTGGCAAAGAATGGGGAGAAGAAGAAGAAAGAAAGAAAGAAAGAAAGAAAGAAAGAAAGAAAGAAAGAAAGAAAGAAAGAAAGAACCCAATGAAAACAATAGGGGCCAAACCGCTACGTTGGGCCCCCAAATAACCTTTGTTGCAAGTGTAAC